>JADWOT020001437.1:0-58546 GCA_036345935.2 Taenia hydatigena | reverse complement strand
TCACCCTCCGTGAAATCGCACTTTTACGCAAAACTGCATTAAGCAGTTAATGAGTTCCCTTACAGCCGAGACGATTGGAAGGCATCTTTAGGAATGTCGAAGCGGATGTCAGTGCCCAATTCCCACGCAAATACCTGCCTCTAGCGTAGCAGCAAAGCAATGATGGTGATAAGGAATAATGTGGGGACGTGTGTCTCTTCCGATTAGTTGCTACTGAGTATCTGCCTGACTACTGCAATCATCGTTCGCCTCGACCTGCCGACCGTTGAATGAAGACTAGACGACAGGTAATCTTCTGATGGTATGAAAGAACCGACTGTGTGGCAGCGGTTTCACTGTGAGTAATGGGCAAGGCGCAGCTCATCTCCTTGTTCCACGCACTTACATTCATGGACCAAGCGTTTGTCACACATTTTTGACCAAGCAGTTGGAGAACTGGCTTTGCTTTTGACTCGACTACTTTGTGTTTATGAGCAGCCAAGTGGAAAATTAAAAGAGACTTTGCTTAAAGTAAAAATATTTCACACAGCAAGAATATGCTCTCACAAGCCTTTATTGGGAAATAGTATGAAAATTTAAAAAGCCGTGTGATCTGCAGCATACCTGAGAATGCTCAATAACCCTTGCTTTAGCCTTCAATGTGATCCGTCATTCTGAGGCATCGCTGACATCGGCACTTCCAAACACAGAAGAATAGAGCTACGTGATGCGACGCATTCAAAGTTTATTGAATGCTATAAAAATCCTGGAATAAAAGAATTGCCTCTTTTACCTGTATTACTTTAAATGTGCAGAAACTCATATGCGCTTCGCACTGTGACTATCTGGCCATAGCCCTAGTCCATATTGCCTTTGCGCTGCTCTGAGGATACTGCGATGCCCTGAACGAACATTTGCTTTTACGAGTCGTCTTTGGATCATTCGTGTAAGGAATATCGTGAAATGCCGTTACAAATGGGAGTAAATGGATATCGAATACTATAATCAGTTGAAATCGGAAGGGTTAGCTGCAAGGTGAACAGAACCCGCCAACATTCACCAGTCATCGGCGCCTGATTATAACCGTAATCCCAGAACTATCCACCACAGTTATTTGCCAGGTGGGTGGTGCATGTCCAACAGGGCTCGATGCTTAACGCACATTGTGCGTGCTACTTAAGCATGTGTACTTTGCTATATTCCAATTCATAATTTTAATTACCATGTTGAATAGACAACACAGAAGAGAAATTAGACTCCCTTCGCTTAAGAGCTTGCGCTGGCTGAGTTTCGCAGAGTTCACTCGACTGTGAATCGCGTATTACTTCGAAGCTCTATTGCATGCACATTGACCAAGATTGAGGCACTTGACAGTTATTCGAATAAATTAATTTGCTGCACTTCGCTATTTGCCTAAATTCCATCCCCGTTGCGGGTACTTGTTTGTCCTTTTGCCGTAACTGGGCAAACTGACCTCTGGGCTATGCTAGCATCCGCAATTCTTTTTCCGTTTGCCGAACAAATGTATTCCCTTCATGTGTTATATCTTCTTTCGTCTCGGAGGAAGCTATGGGTGCTATGATTTCGTTAATTGATTGTATGATCCATTTATGGCCCTAGCTCGATAGCTTATCTAATATTTAATGATTAAATTGTGAGCTGAAATTCAGTTGGCAAAGGAGTAAATAAGACATGAATTTATTTGTCGTGTCTTTCATTGTGTAAATATCCACCGAGGGCATATCCGGACTAGACCGCAAACGTGTTTGAGCAGAAAAGAATAATTGCTGGTCACAACAAGTGCGTCTAAAAACAACAAAGATTCTGTGCAAAAAACTAAGCGCAAAATACTTGCACTGCTTTAATTTCGATTGGGCAAAATGTCTGACATTAAACTTTTCTACATAGCCAATACAAATCAGCATTCAAAAACACGTTAGTTCCTAAGCAAGCAACAATTTTAGCAAAGTAAAAGCAACGCCGTTTTGTTGCTGTAATGTTGGACGATTTTCAAAACTGGAGGCTGTTGTCATTTAAAATGTTCAATCATTCCGCTGCGTCACATATGTGTGGCACAAATCGTTCATTAGGCAAGGACGACCTGTTGTGCCAACTTGAACCTCGGACGCATTAAATGAGATTAGAATAAGCAAGCAAGGAAGTGATAAGTATCTTATAATAATGACAGTAATTCGAACCCAAATTGCGGTTTGATGGCCGTGGACTAGTCACTGGAAGACACTCCTCGGTAGCTGAATGCGAGATCACCTATGACAAAGTGGTGGACTAATGTCAGCGCACACACGCTCCTCGAAAAAAATTGGCCAAATTTGACCACCTATTTTCTGTGCATTCAGCCAGGCATTTTATTTGGGTGTGGTATGCTCAGGACCATCGATGGCATATAGGTAGATCCATGGCGTACATCAAAGCTAAGGGATCGATATGAGTGATGTGGATGCATGGAATGTTCATGGCATGGCATGCTATTCATCAGCGTGGGGTTATAACCATTAACATTAACACATTGGCGAATAGACGGAAAAGCCATAGCTACCGTCTATAACAAACTAGTAAATCCTCTACGGCACAAATGTGTGACATGCAAGCTGGAGTGAGCAATTAGAGCATAATATATAGTGCTGGTAGAGTACGCGCCAATTATGGGTTGCAACCAAAGCAAATTTATTGAAACATGGCATAAAAAGCAAGGTACAGTCTTTTTCTCTACGAAGATCACCTTTACTCTGTGGGATCCTGCTGGCTCCCTAGATATCTGGCATATCTCAGTGAAATTGTCTACTTCCTCCACCACCGACTCATTATTGACCTGGCACTTTAATCGTACAAGCCCATATAAGAGACTAACAGGTAAGCCAATTTGTCGAATGCACTTGGGTTCGTGTCGACTGTGGATGTTGACTGAGATGGTTACACCGGCTGCGGTAGTCCGTTTGGAGGACATACTTGGAATGTCATGTCCCTCTCACATTGAGTGAAACCTTTGTTAACCTAATAAGTAGTTCAAGCCTTTAAAAAACAATGAAAACTATGTAGCATAGTCTGAATTCTTTGCTTTTAAGGCTGGAATTCCATCATTTCGTCCCAATCACGATTCTTGATTCGCATGCCTTTATGCTAATTTGGCCATTCAATCACTTCTTCTGCTTGTTTTGCTCATCAAAACATAGCAGGAGTACCAAAATTATCTATTACGCATGCAGCGTGTCCACCTTGCTTTTATTGAAATGAAGGTCTACTAATGCGGGAAGAAGCCGGTGGTGCGACCTCCCATTCAGTCATGTTCTTTACTTACCTTCTCTGTGGATCCGCTGCAAAGTCATAGCTGGTTTCTTTGAGTCACAGAAAAGTTGAATGTCTGCTGGTCTAAACTTCCAGTCGTGTCATTAAGAAAAAACTACAATCTACAGAAAGGCAAATGATTTTGCATTTAAATACGAACTCGTGCTTCCCAGCGACCATCTCACAGCTTTTACAGCACAGGCTGGATTCGGGTAACTGTCATCAGTTCAATAAACCCATAAGTTATTCGTTTGCTAATGCTAATTTTACTTAATGCACCTCTGACGCAAGGCAACATGACCGATCGTCCTTGCCAAATCAATGGCACTTGTCACATGTATGTGACGCAACTGTGTAATCGTCTATTTTAAGCAACAACAATCGCTGATTTGAAAAGCGACCAAAGCAATTACAATAGTCAGCAGGCATCGCCTCAACCTGAATGATAATATTTTGTGTCTAGAAGCTAATGCTTTTGCAAACGTGGACTTGCTTTGACCGCAAAAACACAAATAACTAAATTGATCAGCAGTATCAGGGCGCATACGAAGTATCCAAAGTTGCTTAAAACGCCTTTGCAACCTAAAAACCTTCATTAATGATGACATTTTTGAAAATTTATAGATCAGTATCCTTGCGCATACCTTCAACGATGACCACTAAGAAAAAAAGACTGCCAGTTGCTGCACTTGGGAGCCGCCTACATTCACGACTGAGCTGTCTCCTCTGGATAGCCATCAACCACTAAGGGTCTCACTGAAACTCCTCTTGCATACTCCTCCGCGTAGTAAAATGGACACCTGGTTGGGCGGTCGGTAGGATCCCGACCATGCAAACACATGTCCAATTCGAAGCATGCCATGGTTCCGATTTCCAATCATTAATCATTTATAGCTTGAACGATCACGCGGACATCAAATGGGGTTGAGGTGAGTCATCACTCTACCACTCCTAAATTAGATGTTTTAGAAGGACCTACATTGGAAACGTATTGGTGGATTAATTTGTCTGATGAATGTTTGTGGTTATCCTGGACCCAATGAACGGTAGATGGCTTTAAGATGGATTAAACATTTAGCAATCAGTAGAAATTGAGTCTCAAAAGAATCTTTTTCATCTACCAATCAAAACGCGTAAATGAGCAAGTGACCACTTCATAAAGTTTTAAATGATATGAAGAATAAATCGTAGAGTAAATGACTGGATCCTCACTGCAAAATGGATTAAAGTGTGGTAAATCAGAAGGGAAGGAGATATGCAGGAATCCATGGACACAGACAAAAAAGAAAATTAGCGTCAAAACAGATGGAGGCATGAGCTTGCGAATGAAAGGTATGGGAAAAGAACTTACCATCAGCAGCGCAAGGACTGAATTTGCTGAGAACTCGGTTGCACCGAGGACTCTAGCATCAGGTGCATCAAAACAATGAAAACGCACAACGTGTTAATACGAATGTCTTTGCATTTTAATTTCGCCACTGAGGAAGTCTTTGTTGTTCACGCTTGCATAAATCTTTTCCACTGTCATCTTCATTTGGCGTATAGAACCCGGATGTACCACACCAAAGTTGCCTCTACACACTTACTTCTCCAGGCTTACGTCTTCGCAATGGATGAAAGGATTTTACTTTATGTATGCACGCCTTAACACACCGAGTTCGCATATGATAAGTCAAATTAAGAAAGAGAGAAAAAAGAATTAGAAGAATAAGAAAATGCAGAAAGGACTGACCTGATCTATGTCAATTTAAGACAAAAACTAGCTGTCGAGTGTTGCTGCAATCAAATTACTGCAGTAAGTTGTCACAATCATGCCAAATATTGCAAGCTCAGCTTCAAACAAACGCAGCGACCCCTTCTGCAATTATATCAATAGTGAAGTATCACCCCACACCGGTCATCGTAATGATGGGTGAATCCATCAGATGTGTGTCGCTTCCGATTAGTCGCCAATGAGTATCTGCCCGACTACTACGATCATCATTCGCTCCGACCTGCCGACCATTGACTTAAGACAGGGCTACAAATACTAAGCTGTCGGTATGAAAAAACCAACTGGGTGTTAGCGGTTCCATTGTGAGTGATGGGCAAAGCACAGCTCACCCCACTGGATCACGCACCCATATGCATGATGCAAAGGTCTGCCACGCATTCGTTGAATAAGCAATAAGTGAACTAGCTCCCCATTTGACTCAACTATTTTCTGTTTATGGGCAGCCAAGTGGAAAAACAAAAGAGGCTTTGCCTAAAGTAAAACGATTTCATGCAGCAGAAACATATCCTCAAAACCCCTCAGTCGAAAATTACCATGAAGATTTGGAATGATCCACGTTTTGCAGCCTAAATTGGCGCATCTGCAAATGCTGGATACAAATTACTTTAGTCTTTGGTGTGATTCATTAATCTGAGACATATCTGATATCAGCACTTCAAAATGCAGATGAGCAGAGCCACATAATGCGACACATTAAGATTTTCGTAAAAGATAAATAATTAATAGAGAAAAAGAATCGCCCCCTTTCTTCGACCACTTTACATGCTCAGGAAGTCACATGCACTTTGCACCGTGACTTCTTGGCCATATCCCTCGTCCACATTGCCAAATTGCACCTTATGTCTTTCCGCCGCTCTCAGAACACTGAGGTGCCCTGAACAAACATTTGCTATTGCGATTGTTCTTCAGATCATCCGTGCAATGAACAGTGTAAAATGCTGCTACAAATAGGATTCAATGGATATCGAATGCTGTGACCAGTTGAAGTGGGAAAGCTTGGCTGTAAGGTAAAAGAACGCGCCAGCATTTTACCAGATGTCGACGCTTGATTATAACCACGATCCCAGAACTCTCCGCGACTGTTATTTGCCAGGAGTGTTATGCTTGTCTAATTGAACCAGTAACCAGCTTAGTATCCACAACGCCACCAGACGTCCGACGACCTTCGATGAAAAATATTAAAAAGAGAAGAGTGGAACTATAAGCATAGGAATGCATCAGAAAAATATAACAAAACGGCAACATTTAACTTGGAAGCATGTCAAATATATAATGTCGCAATAGCACAGCCCGCGGACTAAGGTAGTGATCAATTCAGCGGCCAAGCAACGTAATTGCAAACAATGGGCAGAGAAAGCAAGTCTTTCCAAGAGCAAATGACATTATACTAGACTCCTGGAGAGGGTTCCAGTATTCCTCACACGAGCAGGCAACATCTAACAGAGGATATAAATAAAAGTGAATTAAATCTTTAAAAATAACTCACTTAATTAAGTTGATTGTTGTGCGTATCGTTCATGCAATTATAAGACCGATTTGGCGAATTAATTCGGCTAGGTATCCCAACACGTAATTTGGTTGGATTTTGAGCGTCATTGTCATCGCAAAGTCAGTACTTGTGTGGTATAAACTTAAAGGATTTAGGGTTTGGAGGAGATCTAGGAACATATCCTCGTCTGCCTTAAATTGTGTGTGCGTGTGCATAATTTAGGCTGTGGTACCTTTGTACATTTAGGGCGCCGAGATTAGACCGCGTCTCTTGCGAAGCTCGGCGTTTTTAAATATTGCTACATCAGGTGAGAGGTGATGAAAATTGCTGACGAGCTGAGGTAACCGCGAAGTACGCCAGGAGGGGCGGAGCAGGAGGTGAGCCTTCAGCAGGAATAGTGCCAGATCTTCGTACGTGTAAGTGAAGGCTTTGAGTTTATTTGGATGAAGGCCTGAGGGGAATGGAGTGGAGGTAGTAGTATGCACGTCTTTAGTGGGCCCGAGAGTCCAAGTGGGATAAGTTGCAATCGACCGTGCAGAGCTTCCCAACTGGGAGGTATCGTGCGTAAAAGATTTTGAAAAATTGCCTTTGAGAGCATTATTATGGTTGTGGCATGGTGTGTTTTGTCTTACTCCCTTTCTCCCCTATCCTACTAAATGCGGTAGTGTGTACCTTCTCGACACAACGAGTCAGCAAGTGAGCCCACCTCGTTGAAGAAGCACTGATTCCTATTGTGAGTTATTTTGTCTTTCCTTGCCTTCAAGATAAATAGCATGCAAATGTGCAGATGCATGCGTGCTAACTCAAACCCTCATCATCACCATCGCCATTGGCATCATCACCACAAGAATACTAGGCTCCATCTACGAACAGCATACGTTCCAAACAATGCAGTCCCAACAGTGGTCGATAAAGGTGTACAGACTTCATTAGTGTGTCACCAAAATGGATTCAGAAGGAGGGCGATCACTGTTGAACCTCCATTATCGCATGCGATGCCCAACTGCTGACAGTCTTTACTACTGACATGTTTTTGTGATTACTACTGATTCGACGCTAAGTAGAGGTTGCGCGTCGAGGTGGACATTCGATAGGATATTGGCAAGGGTTGGGGGCTTGCAGACAGGCGGAGAGGAGAAGGAGAGGCGCACTCATCAACATCCAATTTGTAAATGAAGTGCTCTGTCCCTTAATCAAATGGATAGTGGTGTTATTTATAACCAAATGTTGCAAAATGCGCGATCATTGACGAGTCGTGAGTGCGTACGGTGAAGATACTCAGTTAGCCTTAAGTGTATCAACAAATCATGCGTGATGTAGAGAAGGTGACAAAGAGGACGCAGCCGCCTGTTTGGCAATTAAATTTCTATGCGCCTACCCAATGTTAGTCATCTGGCAGTGCACGGAGTACTAGACCATCACCATGCAGTGCAATTGAAGTGCTCAAAAGAGATGGCAGAGCGTGACGCCTTAGCATTCAAACGTTCATTCCATGTAGCACGAGTGAAGACCAGAAGTCATCCCCATATTTTACTTTTCAATCGATGCGATAGAGGTAAACTCAAAAGAAATCGAGCAAACATTCCAATCCCATGTTCAATTTTCATTCATGCAACAACATCAGCTGCGTAACCCACGATTCATTAACGTCCACCTATACCGTAATCTAGACCCGACGCTGGCGCACCCATTCCCCTCCATAAAAACTAAGCAGTATTGCTGCACATAGAGATTGCGGTAATTAAATTTCCCAAGTTAAGGTTCAAAAATTTGCCCACTTTGGTGCCTTTTGGGGCAAAAAACGTGTGTGCTTCTGGAATGCGTTCCTCTAAGAACCTAAAGCCTTTGGCCCAAAGAGAAAGACTTACCTAGTGCATGAATGTCTGGCATGTGTCAAGGGTGTTTAAACTTCGCTTTCACACACACACCCTTTAGCATCAACCAAGGAAGGAGAGTGTCGCGCAACAGCACGATTGCTTTGGTGTTAGGCATTATACGCTGGCTGATGTTTAGGAGGACAATGGAACAGAGCTGTCAATGTTCATAGGTGAGATGAACTTACATTTGGCAGAATATCTTTGTTGTTCAGCTGTCTTGCAAGCCTAGATTGAAATGCATATGAGCCCCTATCAGAAGCGTCACCATCTATTCTCTGTGTTGTTCTCGAGGCGGCTAAAGGGGATTTTATTGCTTCCACTGTCGTTGCCTCTTGATATAGCTTCGGCACTCCAAAAAACATAGGCAGCCGAATAGGTAAATACATAGCGTACACCAAAGAAGGAGGAAATGACATGAGTGCTGTAGTTACGCCGGATGCTCATAGCGTGGCGCAACATTCATAAGGCTGAGGACATGACCATTGACATAGTCCTTCCCACTACACATCACGAGATAGGCAAAGAGACTATAGCTCTGCAGAATGCCCATAAACATTGCAGCATTACTGCCAGCTACTACAAACTGACAAGTCCCGCATGCCACACATGTGTGACGTGTGAACTCGAGTTGGGCAATCAGGACATGATATATGATGCTGGTAGGGCTGATGCGAATCACAAATTGCAATAAGGGTGATTTTAAAAAAAATTGACACAATATGCAAAAACTCTAGCCTATTTCTCTACAAATTACACCACGACTCAATGGGTTTGCTGTTCCCTTGATTTCTATCATAAGCTAATAGAGTACTCTACTCCTCCACTCACCAGCTCTCTATTGACTTAACCCTTTGATTTCACTGACTTCAGTGGGAGACCAAAGGGTCTGCCACCTCACTCACACGGCCATTTAATCACTACTTCTGTCAATCGTTGCACCTATGAAGGTGCATCATAGGTATTTAAAAACATTTCGTGCGTGGATTGAATTGGCACTTATTGCGAAAATGTGTGTTGCTGCGGGAAATAGGCGGCAGTGCAAGACCTCCCACCCAGCTTCGTTCATTTCAGCCGCGCTCTCTGCAGAGCCGCTGTATAGCTCATCACCTATTCCTTTGAGGCACAGATAAGGTAGATACTACTGGCCTCGCCTCCTAGTTGTGCCATTAAGACAAAAATACAACCCGTAGTGAAGTTAGTGATCTTGCATTGGGATACCGAGGTGTGCCTCTCAGTAACCACCTTGCGGCTACCAGCCCACAAGTTAAGCTTAGCTTACTACTGCATGTCCAATTACCTGACCCTATCCTTATTTTGCCCATGTTGCTTGCACCTAATGCGTCTAAAATTCAAGCCGGTACAATTGATCATTCATGCCTATTAAATGATCCGTATCGCACATGTGTGACGCAGTAAAGTAAATGCACATTTTAGGTGACGCCGACAGCCAATTCTAAAAATCCTTCAACGCTGCAATGAAGGAGAAAAGGCGTTGCTTGAAGTTTGTTCAGAACGGTTGCTGCTTAGAAGCTAATGTGCTTGCAAACATTGATTTGCTTTGCATTTATACAAAATGTGCTTGTTGCGACTCGCAAGGCAGTCCTCACGATTCAAACATATTTGCGGCTTGGTTCAGGTTTACGATTATTGCAATTAGCTGTACACGTATTGGATGTTTGTTCTTGTGACTGTTTGATCGGTCACCTGCATAATTTCTGGTCTCCACAGCAGTTCATTTGCCCTCCAACAAATGCGGACGTACTTACTTTAACAACAGCTCAGAGTGGCACGTGGCAGATGTATGGCGCATCACTATCGAGGCCTCAGGAGTGCAGCTATTTGAAGCCTAAAATTGGAACGGTCTCAAGCACAAACCACGTAAACAGATGGTGCGAATGAAAGGCGCGTGTACTGACCATTGGTTTGACGACTCACTGCTGGAGTGGCATCGATGCTGTACACCATCGTTCATCAAATCCCTACGCTTAATAATCAAGACGTTGCTGATGCCGTTGTGTTGATATAGAGTAGGTCTGTAATGTATCCGATAGCGCGTAGCGATATTCGAGCCGTTAGAGCGACGAACTACAAAGCAAACGAGAGTCTACAGTGCAGGCCTGCAAACCAATTCTAAAACTTGTGAGCGCGATGGCGCGCGCGCTGACTTTCCAGACGTCTTTTGCTTCAGGAACGTCAGGGGTAATTACACACCCAATCGCCGGGATTATGGTGATAAACGAATGTGTGCTAGGAGGTGCACAATGTCGAAAATGCAAAGAAGGACACTGTTGCGAGCAGAATTCGAACCTGCGCAGGGAATCCCTAGTGGACTTGTAGTCCATTGCTTTCAAATGCTATGCACGACTAGACACACAGTCTGAGCCAAGTTAACGATGTCACATTTGCGTAATAAGTGTCAATTCAATCCACGCACGAAATGTTTTTAAATGCCTATGATGCACCTTCATAGGTGCAACGATTGACAGAAGTAGTGATTAAATGGCCGTGTGAGTGAGGTGGCAGACCCTTTGGTCTCCCACTGAAGTCAGTGAAATCAAAGGGTTAAGTCAATAGAGAGCTGGTGAGTGGAGGAGTAGAGTACTCTATTAGCTTATGATAGAAATCAAGGGAACAGCAAACCCATTGAGTCGTGGTGTAATTTGTAGAGAAATAGGCTAGAGTTTTTGCATATTGTGTCAATTTTTTTTAAAATCACCCTTATTGCAATTTGTGATTCGCATCAGCCCTACCAGCATCATATATCATGTCCTGATTGCCCAACTCGAGTTCACACGTCACACATGTGTGGCATGCGGGACTTGTCAGTTTGTAGTAGCTGGCAGTAATGCTGCAATGTTTATGGGCATTCTGCAGAGCTATAGTCTCTTTGCCTATCTCGTGATGTGTAGTGGGAAGGACTATGTCAATGGTCATGTCCTCAGCCTTATGAATGTTGCGCCACGCTATGAGCATCCGGCGTAACTACAGCACTCATGTCATTTCCTCCTTCTTTGGTGTACGCTATGTATTTACCTATTCGGCTGCCTATGTTTTTTGGAGTGCCGAAGCTATATCAAGAGGCAACGACAGTGGAAGCAATAAAATCCCCTTTAGCCGCCTCGAGAACAACACAGAGAATAGATGGTGACGCTTCTGATAGGGGCTCATATGCATTTCAATCTAGGCTTGCAAGACAGCTGAACAACAAAGATATTCTGCCAAATGTAAGTTCATCTCACCTATGAACATTGACAGCTCTGTTCCATTGTCCTCCTAAACATCAGCCAGCGTATAATGCCTAACACCAAAGCAATCGTGCTGTTGCGCGACACTCTCCTTCCTTGGTTGATGCTAAAGGGTGTGTGTGTGAAAGCGAAGTTTAAACACCCTTGACACATGCCAGACATTCATGCACTAGGTAAGTCTTTCTCTTTGGGCCAAAGGCTTTAGGTTCTTAGAGGAACGCATTCCAGAAGCACACACGTTTTTTGCCCCAAAAGGCACCAAAGTGGGCAAATTTTTGAACCTTAACTTGGGAAATTTAATTACCGCAATCTCTATGTGCAGCAATACTGCTTAGTTTTTATGGAGGGGAATGGGTGCGCCAGCGTCGGGTCTAGATTACGGTATAGGTGGACGTTAATGAATCGTGGGTTACGCAGCTGATGTTGTTGCATGAATGAAAATTGAACATGGGATTGGAATGTTTGCTCGATTTCTTTTGAGTTTACCTCTATCGCATCGATTGAAAAGTAAAATATGGGGATGACTTCTGGTCTTCACTCGTGCTACATGGAATGAACGTTTGAATGCTAAGGCGTCACGCTCTGCCATCTCTTTTGAGCACTTCAATTGCACTGCATGGTGATGGTCTAGTACTCCGTGCACTGCCAGATGACTAACATTGGGTAGGCGCATAGAAATTTAATTGCCAAACAGGCGGCTGCGTCCTCTTTGTCACCTTCTCTACATCACGCATGATTTGTTGATACACTTAAGGCTAACTGAGTATCTTCACCGTACGCACTCACGACTCGTCAATGATCGCGCATTTTGCAACATTTGGTTATAAATAACACCACTATCCATTTGATTAAGGGACAGAGCACTTCATTTACAAATTGGATGTTGATGAGTGCGCCTCTCCTTCTCCTCTCCGCCTGTCTGCAAGCCCCCAACCCTTGCCAATATCCTATCGAATGTCCACCTCGATGCGCAACCTCTACTTAGCGTCGAATCAGTAGTAATCACAAAAACATGTCAGTAGTAAAGACTGTCAGCAGTTGGGCATCGCATGCGATAATGGAGGTTCAACAGTGATCGCCCTCCTTCTGAATCCATTTTGGTGACACACTAATGAAGTCTGTACACCTTTATCGACCACTGTTGGGACTGCATTGTTTGGAACGTATGCTGTTCGTAGATGGAGCCTAGTATTCTTGTGGTGATGATGCCAATGGCGATGGTGATGATGAGGGTTTGAGTTAGCACGCATGCATCTGCACATTTGCATGCTATTTATCTTGAAGGCAAGGAAAGACAAAATAACTCACAATAGGAATCAGTGCTTCTTCAACGAGGTGGGCTCACTTGCTGACTCGTTGTGTCGAGAAGGTACACACTACCGCATTTAGTAGGATAGGGGAGAAAGGGAGTAAGACAAAACACACCATGCCACAACCATAATAATGCTCTCAAAGGCAATTTTTCAAAATCTTTTACGCACGATACCTCCCAGTTGGGAAGCTCTGCACGGTCGATTGCAACTTATCCCACTTGGACTCTCGGGCCCACTAAAGACGTGCATACTACTACCTCCACTCCATTCCCCTCAGGCCTTCATCCAAATAAACTCAAAGCCTTCACTTACACGTACGAAGATCTGGCACTATTCCTGCTGAAGGCTCACCTCCTGCTCCGCCCCTCCTGGCGTACTTCGCGGTTACCTCAGCTCGTCAGCAATTTTCATCACCTCTCACCTGATGTAGCAATATTTAAAAACGCCGAGCTTCGCAAGAGACGCGGTCTAATCTCGGCGCCCTAAATGTACAAAGGTACCACAGCCTAAATTATGCACACGCACACACAATTTAAGGCAGACGAGGATATGTTCCTAGATCTCCTCCAAACCCTAAATCCTTTAAGTTTATACCACACAAGTACTGACTTTGCGATGACAATGACGCTCAAAATCCAACCAAATTACGTGTTGGGATACCTAGCCGAATTAATTCGCCAAATCGGTCTTATAATTGCATGAACGATACGCACAACAATCAACTTAATTAAGTGAGTTATTTTTAAAGATTTAATTCACTTTTATTTATATCCTCTGTTAGATGTTGCCTGCTCGTGTGAGGAATACTGGAACCCTCTCCAGGAGTCTAGTATAATGTCATTTGCTCTTGGAAAGACTTGCTTTCTCTGCCCATTGTTTGCAATTACGTTGCTTGGCCGCTGAATTGATCACTACCTTAGTCCGCGGGCTGTGCTATTGCGACATTATATATTTGACATGCTTCCAAGTTAAATGTTGCCGTTTTGTTATATTTTTCTGATGCATTCCTATGCTTATAGTTCCACTCTTCTCTTTTTAATATTTTTCATCGAAGGTCGTCGGACGTCTGGTGGCGTTGTGGATACTAAGCTGGTTACTGGTTCAATTAGACAAGCATAACACTCCTGGCAAATAACAGTCGCGGAGAGTTCTGGGATCGTGGTTATAATCAAGCGTCGACATCTGGTAAAATGCTGGCGCGTTCTTTTACCTTACAGCCAAGCTTTCCCACTTCAACTGGTCACAGCATTCGATATCCATTGAATCCTATTTGTAGCAGCATTTTACACTGTTCATTGCACGGATGATCTGAAGAACAATCGCAATAGCAAATGTTTGTTCAGGGCACCTCAGTGTTCTGAGAGCGGCGGAAAGACATAAGGTGCAATTTGGCAATGTGGACGAGGGATATGGCCAAGAAGTCACGGTGCAAAGTGCATGTGACTTCCTGAGCATGTAAAGTGGTCGAAGAAAGGGGGCGATTCTTTTTCTCTATTAATTATTTATCTTTTACGAAAATCTTAATGTGTCGCATTATGTGGCTCTGCTCATCTGCATTTTGAAGTGCTGATATCAGATATGTCTCAGATTAATGAATCACACCAAAGACTAAAGTAATTTGTATCCAGCATTTGCAGATGCGCCAATTTAGGCTGCAAAACGTGGATCATTCCAAATCTTCATGGTAATTTTCGACTGAGGGGTTTTGAGGATATGTTTCTGCTGCATGAAATCGTTTTACTTTAGGCAAAGCCTCTTTTGTTTTTCCACTTGGCTGCCCATAAACAGAAAATAGTTGAGTCAAATGGGGAGCTAGTTCACTTATTGCTTATTCAACGAATGCGTGGCAGACCTTTGCATCATGCATATGGGTGCGTGATCCAGTGGGGTGAGCTGTGCTTTGCCCATCACTCACAATGGAACCGCTAACACCCAGTTGGTTTTTTCATACCGACAGCTTAGTATTTGTAGCCCTGTCTTAAGTCAATGGTCGGCAGGTCGGAGCGAATGATGATCGTAGTAGTCGGGCAGATACTCATTGGCGACTAATCGGAAGCGACACACATCTGATGGATTCACCCATCATTACGATGACCGGTGTGGGGTGATACTTCACTATTGATATAATTGCAGAAGGGGTCGCTGCGTTTGTTTGAAGCTGAGCTTGCAATATTTGGCATGATTGTGACAACTTACTGCAGTAATTTGATTGCAGCAACACTCGACAGCTAGTTTTTGTCTTAAATTGACATAGATCAGGTCAGTCCTTTCTGCATTTTCTTATTCTTCTAATTCTTTTTTCTCTCTTTCTTAATTTGACTTATCATATGCGAACTCGGTGTGTTAAGGCGTGCATACATAAAGTAAAATCCTTTCATCCATTGCGAAGACGTAAGCCTGGAGAAGTAAGTGTGTAGAGGCAACTTTGGTGTGGTACATCCGGGTTCTATACGCCAAATGAAGATGACAGTGGAAAAGATTTATGCAAGCGTGAACAACAAAGACTTCCTCAGTGGCGAAATTAAAATGCAAAGACATTCGTATTAACACGTTGTGCGTTTTCATTGTTTTGATGCACCTGATGCTAGAGTCCTCGGTGCAACCGAGTTCTCAGCAAATTCAGTCCTTGCGCTGCTGATGGTAAGTTCTTTTCCCATACCTTTCATTCGCAAGCTCATGCCTCCATCTGTTTTGACGCTAATTTTCTTTTTTGTCTGTGTCCATGGATTCCTGCATATCTCCTTCCCTTCTGATTTACCACACTTTAATCCATTTTGCAGTGAGGATCCAGTCATTTACTCTACGATTTATTCTTCATATCATTTAAAACTTTATGAAGTGGTCACTTGCTCATTTACGCGTTTTGATTGGTAGATGAAAAAGATTCTTTTGAGACTCAATTTCTACTGATTGCTAAATGTTTAATCCATCTTAAAGCCATCTACCGTTCATTGGGTCCAGGATAACCACAAACATTCATCAGACAAATTAATCCACCAATACGTTTCCAATGTAGGTCCTTCTAAAACATCTAATTTAGGAGTGGTAGAGTGATGACTCACCTCAACCCCATTTGATGTCCGCGTGATCGTTCAAGCTATAAATGATTAATGATTGGAAATCGGAACCATGGCATGCTTCGAATTGGACATGTGTTTGCATGGTCGGGATCCTACCGACCGCCCAACCAGGTGTCCATTTTACTACGCGGAGGAGTATGCAAGAGGAGTTTCAGTGAGACCCTTAGTGGTTGATGGCTATCCAGAGGAGACAGCTCAGTCGTGAATGTAGGCGGCTCCCAAGTGCAGCAACTGGCAGTCTTTTTTTCTTAGTGGTCATCGTTGAAGGTATGCGCAAGGATACTGATCTATAAATTTTCAAAAATGTCATCATTAATGAAGGTTTTTAGGTTGCAAAGGCGTTTTAAGCAACTTTGGATACTTCGTATGCGCCCTGATACTGCTGATCAATTTAGTTATTTGTGTTTTTGCGGTCAAAGCAAGTCCACGTTTGCAAAAGCATTAGCTTCTAGACACAAAATATTATCATTCAGGTTGAGGCGATGCCTGCTGACTATTGTAATTGCTTTGGTCGCTTTTCAAATCAGCGATTGTTGTTGCTTAAAATAGACGATTACACAGTTGCGTCACATACATGTGACAAGTGCCATTGATTTGGCAAGGACGATCGGTCATGTTGCCTTGCGTCAGAGGTGCATTAAGTAAAATTAGCATTAGCAAACGAATAACTTATGGGTTTATTGAACTGATGACAGTTACCCGAATCCAGCCTGTGCTGTAAAAGCTGTGAGATGGTCGCTGGGAAGCACGAGTTCGTATTTAAATGCAAAATCATTTGCCTTTCTGTAGATTGTAGTTTTTTCTTAATGACACGACTGGAAGTTTAGACCAGCAGACATTCAACTTTTCTGTGACTCAAAGAAACCAGCTATGACTTTGCAGCGGATCCACAGAGAAGGTAAGTAAAGAACATGACTGAATGGGAGGTCGCACCACCGGCTTCTTCCCGCATTAGTAGACCTTCATTTCAATAAAAGCAAGGTGGACACGCTGCATGCGTAATAGATAATTTTGGTACTCCTGCTATGTTTTGATGAGCAAAACAAGCAGAAGAAGTGATTGAATGGCCAAATTAGCATAAAGGCATGCGAATCAAGAATCGTGATTGGGACGAAATGATGGAATTCCAGCCTTAAAAGCAAAGAATTCAGACTATGCTACATAGTTTTCATTGTTTTTTAAAGGCTTGAACTACTTATTAGGTTAACAAAGGTTTCACTCAATGTGAGAGGGACATGACATTCCAAGTATGTCCTCCAAACGGACTACCGCAGCCGGTGTAACCATCTCAGTCAACATCCACAGTCGACACGAACCCAAGTGCATTCGACAAATTGGCTTACCTGTTAGTCTCTTATATGGGCTTGTACGATTAAAGTGCCAGGTCAATAATGAGTCGGTGGTGGAGGAAGTAGACAATTTCACTGAGATATGCCAGATATCTAGGGAGCCAGCAGGATCCCACAGAGTAAAGGTGATCTTCGTAGAGAAAAAGACTGTACCTTGCTTTTTATGCCATGTTTCAATAAATTTGCTTTGGTTGCAACCCATAATTGGCGCGTACTCTACCAGCACTATATATTATGCTCTAATTGCTCACTCCAGCTTGCATGTCACACATTTGTGCCGTAGAGGATTTACTAGTTTGTTATAGACGGTAGCTATGGCTTTTCCGTCTATTCGCCAATGTGTTAATGTTAATGGTTATAACCCCACGCTGATGAATAGCATGCCATGCCATGAACATTCCATGCATCCACATCACTCATATCGATCCCTTAGCTTTGATGTACGCCATGGATCTACCTATATGCCATCGATGGTCCTGAGCATACCACACCCAAATAAAATGCCTGGCTGAATGCACAGAAAATAGGTGGTCAAATTTGGCCAATTTTTTTCGAGGAGCGTGTGTGCGCTGACATTAGTCCACCACTTTGTCATAGGTGATCTCGCATTCAGCTACCGAGGAGTGTCTTCCAGTGACTAGTCCACGGCCATCAAACCGCAATTTGGGTTCGAATTACTGTCATTATTATAAGATACTTATCACTTCCTTGCTTGCTTATTCTAATCTCATTTAATGCGTCCGAGGTTCAAGTTGGCACAACAGGTCGTCCTTGCCTAATGAACGATTTGTGCCACACATATGTGACGCAGCGGAATGATTGAACATTTTAAATGACAACAGCCTCCAGTTTTGAAAATCGTCCAACATTACAGCAACAAAACGGCGTTGCTTTTACTTTGCTAAAATTGTTGCTTGCTTAGGAACTAACGTGTTTTTGAATGCTGATTTGTATTGGCTATGTAGAAAAGTTTAATGTCAGACATTTTGCCCAATCGAAATTAAAGCAGTGCAAGTATTTTGCGCTTAGTTTTTTGCACAGAATCTTTGTTGTTTTTAGACGCACTTGTTGTGACCAGCAATTATTCTTTTCTGCTCAAACACGTTTGCGGTCTAGTCCGGATATGCCCTCGGTGGATATTTACACAATGAAAGACACGACAAATAAATTCATGTCTTATTTACTCCTTTGCCAACTGAATTTCAGCTCACAATTTAATCATTAAATATTAGATAAGCTATCGAGCTAGGGCCATAAATGGATCATACAATCAATTAACGAAATCATAGCACCCATAGCTTCCTCCGAGACGAAAGAAGATATAACACATGAAGGGAATACATTTGTTCGGCAAACGGAAAAAGAATTGCGGATGCTAGCATAGCCCAGAGGTCAGTTTGCCCAGTTACGGCAAAAGGACAAACAAGTACCCGCAACGGGGATGGAATTTAGGCAAATAGCGAAGTGCAGCAAATTAATTTATTCGAATAACTGTCAAGTGCCTCAATCTTGGTCAATGTGCATGCAATAGAGCTTCGAAGTAATACGCGATTCACAGTCGAGTGAACTCTGCGAAACTCAGCCAGCGCAAGCTCTTAAGCGAAGGAAGTCTAATTTCTCTTCTGTGTTGTCTATTCAACATGGTAATTAAAATTATGAATTGGAATATAGCAAAGTACACATGCTTAAGTAGCACGCACAATGTGCGTTAAGCATCGAGCCCTGTTGGACATGCACCACCCACCTGGCAAATAACTGTGGTGGATAGTTCTGGGATTACGGTTATAATCAGGCGCCGATGACTGGTGAATGTTGGCGGGTTCTGTTCACCTTACAGCTAACCCTTCCGATTTCAACTGATTATAGTATTCGATATCCATTTACTCCCATTTGTAACGGCATTTCACGATATTCCTTACACGAATGATCCAAAGACGACTCGTAAAAGCAAATGTTCGTTCAGGGCATCGCAGTATCCTCAGAGCAGCGCAAAGGCAATATGGACTAGGACTATGGCCAGATAGTCACAGTGCAAAGCGCATGTGAGTTTCTGCACATTTAAAGTAATACAGGTAGAAGAAGCAATTCTTTTATTCCAGGATTTTTATAGCATTCAATAAACTTTGAATGCGTCGCATCACGTAGCTCTATTCTTCTGTGTTTGGAAGTGCCGATGTCAGCGATGCCTCAGAATGACGGATCACATTGAAGGCTAAAGCAAGGGTTATTGAGCATTCTCAGGTATGCTGCAGATCACACGGCTTTTTAAATTTTCATACTATTTCCCAATAAAGGCTTGTGAGAGCATATTCTTGCTGTGTGAAATATTTTTACTTTAAGCAAAGTCTCTTTTAATTTTCCACTTGGCTGCTCATAAACACAAAGTAGTCGAGTCAAAAGCAAAGCCAGTTCTCCAACTGCTTGGTCAAAAATGTGTGACAAACGCTTGGTCCATGAATGTAAGTGCGTGGAATAAGGAGATGAGCTGCGCCTTGCCCATTACTCACAGTGAAACCGCTGCCACACAGTCGGTTCTTTCATACCATCAGAAGATTACCTGTCGTCTAGTCTTCATTCAACGGTCGGCAGGTCGAGGCGAACGATGATTGCAGTAGTCAGGCAGATACTCAGTAGCAACTAATCGGAAGAGACACACGTCCCCACATTATTCCTTATCACCATCATTGCTTTGCTGCTACGCTAGAGGCAGGTATTTGCGTGGGAATTGGGCACTGACATCCGCTTCGACATCCCTAAAGATGCCTTCCAATCGTCTGGGTTGTAAGGGATCCCAGTAACTGCTTGATGAGGTTTAGCGTATAGTGGGACTCCGCTGAGGGTGTAGACAGTGTTTCTGCCATAGTATTTTTCTAGTAAGTACGTGTGCAGCCGCTTGAAATGCATGTAGCGTTGGATATTAACGCAAATTAACACATCCGCATTATCTGCGTTAAGTTGCTTTATTTAAGAAGATTCTTTCCAGTTAGGATCGAATCGGGCTAGTACCAGCAAGGTACGTCAATTCTCACTTATTGTCCAAAGCGATGCAAAGGCACATTTTACAATTTGAGTGGAAGCAAGGGTACACACTTTTCGATTTGTATATTGTCTAGCCAACATCTTAAAGATGTGTATATATACCTGTTTACGTACGTCACGCCACAAGGCACTTTAATATTTTAGTTCATTATGCTCTAAAACCGCATTCTAAAATCCGACAGGTTTCCCATTAGCGATGAATAAGTCAATATAATGGCATCATAAATTACAGGAATGTGCCGCTAGGACTTGCACACTTCCCTCCATGCAGATCTGAGTAGCAGCTGGAACTGTGTTGATCGTTGGGCTTTGCTGATTGGATGGATGTGAGAAGTGCTTAGAACTAAACGTTGATGATCACTTGCTGCATAAAAGAGGCCTCACCTGGAGAGCCCTTATCAGATTTTGCGTGGTAATATCTCAGATTGGTTTGATTAACTCTGCGTTCATTAAATGACCTTATTAAATCCCTTTCACATTCATATTCTCTCTGACAGTTGCTGAGCTTTGCTATTAAGTGTTCCATTTAGGAGTCATCAGGGGAACGATTAAATCAAGGCGTCCAAATGCAGGCTTTTAGTATCCACCACGGTGCAAAAGTCATGAAATGTTTGGACGTACACCTCTGCAGAATGCTTTTCGCTGCAAAGGTGGAGGGCAACCCTCATTATTATGATCGTGCAAGGCAGCATTACGATGACGTAGAAAATTTCTCTCGTGGCCTCGCTTCGAATGAGTTTCCTGCTAATGCACAGGCTCCGATCAGCTGTTTGATCACCACACCATGTCGCTGCGCGAAAACTTCGCCGTATGGGATGAGACGCTGCAGGTGCAACTTGCCAGTAATGCGGTCTGCTTCCTCTACCCGTCCCTACTTGGACGTGTCTACGGATGTTTCCAACTTTGCAAACCAGTGGGATGCATTCTTGAGGACAGCAGGTGGCACCGTACTGGACATGCGTGAGTGGTTAGACGAAGGTGGAGAAGGAAGAGAAATGATGCAGCTGAGCGACTAAGACTGTGTCATTTTATATCTTGCTTATCCTGATTTTAAACATCTGGATTGTGGACTCCTGAATGCTATAGCCGATGTCCTCACGTCAAAGCAAACGCTTGTTGTAACAGGCTCGATGTGACAAGCTTTAGTTCTCTTCCCGAACTTGGACTGCATGCAAAAGATGTTCGAGTCCATAGGTGGTTTCGACTTTCGCCCTTTTTTCAATTTATCCAAAAATTGTCGCATTTGGTGCAACCGGTGGCAAAACGATTGGACGATCAATTTGGTAGAGATAGTACAGTGGGCCTGTCTCCATGTCATATGGAGGAGGAATAAAGCTTTACACGCTTTGGCATGTTTGTCATTGGTCAGTCAACGACAGCACTCGATGGGGTGCCTAAAGCTTTCAAAATAAATATTATACAATGGTGCTTGAAAAGACCTACACTTTTTATGAATACAGTGGTTAGATTCGGAACAAAATAAGAGTGATTTGGAACTGTGGGGCCGTAGGTAATTTATTAGCCTGGTGCTACTATCTTTGTGAAGGCGCCTTTGTGGGCTATAATGGTGGCCTTATCTCTCAGCATTTATCCATAGCGTGCGAGAAGGCTGTTTGCTTACACTATGTGACTTAACTAGTCGGTCAGAAGTGATGCATGGTTTCGTGATTAGATATTCCTAACTTCCTCTGCCCTCCTGAGAGCCATATAGCCACATGCGTGACATCTAGTGGCGTGTACTTTCAGACACCGAGACGCATTTTTCCTCCAAATTCCGATTTGAGTTGTGAATTTACTAACCGCTTTGTGATAGTCAGTGTACATAGCGAGTGCACGTTGAAGGCTAAGGAATGTGGATTCTCAAGCTAGACAGCGTTGATTTTGCTTCCTTATGACCAACTATAAACTTCTTAACGTTGTTTAAATGAGTGGGCATTAACTTCATATCGACGAGCGTTGCGAGTTATGATCCGCAGCCACAATCATCACCAGATCTCAAGTCAAGGCCGAAGCTAGCTACCAAACGTGCAAGTGACATTGAGATGTGAAAGGTAGCGCATAAAATCAATGAGCCTTTGAATTACATCCCTAATTTTTGAACGCTTTTGGGTGCTCTGTGTCAAAAATTGACTGATTGGCAAAATATGGCCTAATCGTGTTAGCCGTCTGTGCTTTGCACTTTCCTCTGGAAACACTGATGACATGGGTGAGACTGGCCTAATTACCACAAGATTAGCCTTTTAAATACTAAACAGAGCATCGCATTTTCAGCATAAATCTGATAAGCCTGTAAAAGTATGGATGCCGGTTTATCTTTTGTTTAAAGGCGTCCAATATTTTTACATAAACGTGGCTCACCTGCCCATGTAAGTGTTGTGCGTTCCATCCGCAATTAATTTTAGGTTTCATACACCATCTTGTTACCTCATCAAGAGAACATGAGTATTGGTGGTTTAATAGAGAGTTTGGGGCGCGATATTCGATTACTTCATTGCGCTATAATATTGTCCTCGTTTAGATACTAGTAAGACGTGACGATGTTAACAGTAACTTATTCATCTGCAGTCACAGTTACATTTGACAGCAAGCCAGTCAGAACGTAATTGGCTGTAGGCGGAATCTGAAAATAACTGACCAGCCAAACCACTTACCTAAACGGCTAATTTCACATCTGACCAGCAGCTCCCATGGGTTTATTCACTGGTACGCTGCTTTCGCAGATGCCATGCTGCCTTTTTCAGGACTATGAGGACACCTGCGCACCACCAACAACACCAATAATTCAGATCCCGTTACACAGTTGTTCGGTTGAACCGAACCAAGGTCAATTTTGGAAACTTGACAAGCATTGTCAGCCTCCCAGACAGTAGCGGTGTGTGTTCGTTTTTTTCCCAAGAACGGCGAGTTGAAACGCTGAGCAATGTTGATGTGGCACAATAATTTGGTGAAATAAGTGACACATTTTGGGTGTGGCATACCGGTGACCACAGAATTAATCAGAAGCCAAGGAATATCTTGTAATCGAGCGATTGTATTGTGCTGTAACGTAAGTGTACTTAACAATGCAATGCGGCTGATAACGGCAATAGCGTGCATGAAGACGATGATGCCTACGTGCATCTGTGTAATTGTGCAACCCCCTCACAACTACTACCTTTAATACCAGTACTTCATTGAGCTACATTAGACTTTGCTGAATTCATCCGTTCTTCACAGATAGCGCAAATGTCGTCAGCGTTTGCTGCTTCTGCAATCAATCCTTCATCCAGACAGTTTGACTCTTCATGCGGATAGGTGGTATGGGTCTGAGTGGATGCCACACGGTTTACTGTTGTACAACTGACTCTATGGAAGGAACCAGATTAGTAAGTTCAGTCGCAATATAGTACCGCTTGCGAACACTTGGAAGTCAGAATAGGATAGAGTTAGAAGCCATGTGGTTAAGCAGGGTAGCTAGACTTGGACTAATTCATTCCGCTATTTGGCCTGAGAGATGCTGCAGGTGATTGATCAAATAATCACAATGTCCTGTGCTAAAAGAGGACAAATTACTGGCACCAAATCCACCTTGGTTGCGTACAGAACTTGTGTTTCTTTTTATAACTTTTGTAAGGACGCAATCGTGAACTTTCTTTAAAATCTGTTTTCAGTAGGCCACAAAACCAACATTTGCGGGTTGACAAGGTTATGTGTTTTAAAATATGCCTGATTACACAGTATGAAGCAACCAAAGCATATTTTTCTCCTTCAGCAACAGTTTTGCTTGTAAAATATTGCATTCACTGACACCATTTAGACTTGATTTCTGAACGTTATTTGACAGAAACACCTAGCTCATGGTGGGGTGATTCCGATCCTACAGTGCAGAGTTTTCCGCTGCTGATCATTCCCATAACACTTAAATATTAGGCTTGGCATGATTAATTGGATTTCATAGCTTAGTGGTGCACAATTGGGGACATTTCATGCATTCACACCCATAATGTAGCCAAGATAGATGCTCGAAGCAGGCTGATCATGGATTTAAATCCGCCTTTTAGACCGGTCTCGGTGTTTTGCCAAAGAGATGTCAGTAAGATAGTGTGCTGATGAGATTGCGGTGAAGGAAGGAGGCTTTTTAGAACGGGCAATTGCCAAGTGGGACTTTCCTGTGCTCTTTTCACTGCCGACCGCAGATGGTGAGGCTACGGGAAAGTAACTGCGATATACATATAACGGCTTCAAGTTGGGCTTGTTTTACGTGGTAGGACCCCACTGACCGCCTAACCTAATGTCCATTTCACGAGGTAGGGAAGTGCATAAGAATAGTCTTTGTGAGTCGTTTACAGCTGGCTAGAGGAGACAGCCTGTTTGTAAGCCTAGGCAACAAAAGGGTTTCTGAGGCGCTAATCTGTAGCAGCTGATCGTTCGTTTTATATCTTTTTGCTATGAAAACAGAATAGCACATATGAGGCGGTGTACGCAAGTACTAGCACCGTGGAGGTGGATGGATTTGCAGTGGTTGAACCTATAGACGAAATTCCATGGATTGTGGTGACTGTAGGGTGTAAAGCTGAGCTGCTGACGTGATCATTGCAGGCTCGGTTGCAGACCCTTATAACAAATTAGGCTTCCTTTTATCCAACGTACCTTTTGACTTCCACACGTCAACTTCTAGCATTCATGTAATTATTTCAGCATAGCCTTCTTGGTCCAAGGAGAGATGATAGTACGATTCCATGCATGAAAGCTACCAAATTGTTAAATTTCGTAACTCGCACTTCCAACCGTTCAAAAGAGCCCAGCTGCTTCCATAAAAGCGTAATATTTGGTCAGCAGTAATCACGTAGTCGCCTATTCAATTGATTGCAAGTACGAATGTGCGATTTCAGTGCTATGCCATCATGGGACATTTAAGGCGGTTGTGGGGGCATTAGAATACAAAATGCTCATCTCGTTCGTCTCAAAGAAATGCCTGTGAATAGAATGGTATACGCTAGTTAAAATAGTTGTACGCAAAGTTCAAGTTCGTCAGTTGCTTACTCTGAAGACGCTAGACCGCCTGCATGTCAGGTGGGTGAGTTGGTGCTGGTGGTCCGAGAGGAGG
This sequence comes from Taenia hydatigena, assembly GCA_036345935.2. Lineage (NCBI taxonomy): Eukaryota > Metazoa > Platyhelminthes > Cestoda > Cyclophyllidea > Taeniidae > Taenia > Taenia hydatigena. Next base: position 33,012 of record JADWOT020001437.1, on the reverse strand, counting down.
GAATAAACTTCACTTCGCATCAAAACTCTACCAGCAGTATAGCCCACTTTACTCAGTAGCCTAGTTCGCGATGCCCGTTCCCCAGATTCGATGCCTTTAATCAGATTCCGGTCCTTTTGATGAAATTAATTGCGAATGGAACACAAAACACTTATATGGGCAAGTGAGTCAGGCGAATATTAAAATATTGGATGCTTCAAGCAAAAGAAAAACAGACGAATTCACTTTCACAGGCTCATTAGGCTCCTGCTAAAAATGCGATATTCTGTTTAGTATTTGAAAGGTCAATCCCATAACGATTAAACTTGTCTCACCCATGTCCTCAGTGATTCCAGAGGAAAGTGCAGAGCACAGGCGGCTAACATGGTTAGGCCATATTTTGCTAATCAGTTGATGTTTGACACAAATTGAACAGAAGTGTGCTAAATTATGGACTTAATATCAAAGGTTCATTAGACCATGCGCCACACAACAAGTGTTTGCTTTGACGTGAGGACATCGGCTATGGCATTCAGGTGTCCAAAATCCCGATGATCAAAATCAGGACAATCAAGATATATAAAGACACAGTCATAATCGCTCAGCTGCATCCTTCCTCTTTCTTCTCCACCTTCTTCTGACCATTCTCGCATGTCCAGTACGGTACCACCTGCTGTCCTGAAAAATGCATCCCACTGGTTTGAAAAGTCAGGAACATCCATAGACACGTCTAAGCAGAGACGAGTAGAGGAAGCAGAACGCAGTACTAGCAAATCGCATCTGTAGCGTTTCATTCCGTATGGCGACAGTCTTGTGCAGCGACATGGTGTGGTGATCAAACAGTTGATCGGAGTTTGTGCATCAGCAGGAAACACTCTCGGCGAGGGGCAACGAAATAAAGCCTTTTCGTTATTGTAACACTGACTTGCCTAATCAAAATAATACGTGCACCCCTCCACGTCCGCAAAAAAAGCACCCTGCAGAGGTGTGCGTCAACCCATTTTACGTCCTTTGCACTTTGGTGGATCCTAGGAGTTTGAATGGGGAGGTCCTGATTTGGTTGCTCTGTTGTTGACTCCTCCTAAACGAAACTCCAATGATAAATTTTAGCAACTATCAGAGAGAATATAAATGCGAAATGGATTTAATAAAATCATTTAACTGACGCAGAGTAAATCGAACCAACCTGGGATATTACCACGCAAAATCTGATAAAACTACCCATCTGAAGGCTCTTTTATGCGACAAGTGATCAACAACATCTAGTTCTAATCACTTCTCACGTCCAGCCAATCAGTGAGGCTTAATGACCAATTAAGATTCTTGGAAGCTACTCAGATCTGTTTGGAAGGATGTGTGCTAGTCCTGGCTGCACATTCTTGCAATTTGTCATGATATTATGTTGATTTATTCATCACTAACGGGAAAACTGGCAAATTTGAAATATGGCTTTTAGAGCATAATGCATTGAAATATTAAAGTACTCTGTGACGTGGTTAGCGAATCGAAGTGAAGGAGTTTTATTAGTGTAACATAGGACGCAGACGTATATAATCGTGGACAGTGATATATACATACGTTAGAGATGTTGACTAAACTAATACAGATTGTAATGTGTGTGCCTTTACAGCGCCTTAGAATGCAGAAGAACACTAACGCACCTTGATATTACTAGCCCGATTCGATCCTGATCAGCAAAGGTCCTTCTCAAATAAAACAACTCAATGCAGGTAATGCGGATGTGTTAATAATTTACATTAATATCCGATACCGTGGACGTTCCAAGCAGCCGCACGCGTACTTAGTAAAAACACACTATGACAGTGGCACTGTCACCACAAATGCACAAATGCTTCAAACTATCAGTGGAGCGTGCTCAAGGTGGCACTAAAAAGGAAAATCGATCCTCTTGCAACCCTGACAATTGGAAGGCATCCTAAAAGATGGCGGAATGAATGTCAGTGCTGACTTATCACATAATATCTGACTCTAGCCTCGTCACTACACAGTGATTGTGATAAGGAATGAAGTGGGATGCGTGTCTATTCCAATTAGTTGCCAATAAGTATCCGCCTAATTAAATCGGTCATCATTCACTCCGGTCTACCCACAGTTGAATTAAGGCTTGGTGACAAATGCAAGCCAACGATTATTGCTGCAATTTATAAAGAAGTGCTAGGTTACAAAGAATGAATACCTGGGAATAATAAACTTGCATTATGCATCATCACGACGAGGATATTGTCAGCGCTAACTTCACCCAACCAGTTAGTCTGAATCATCATGGAAGAACTTGGCTAGCACGGGAACCAGGCTGTCATTCACGCGGCATTCTCTAGCTGTAGCTAGCATTGCATTCGCTTCTAATTATTGCTTTTTAATCTAAAGATAAAGGCCTAACCATAAAACCATAATCATTATAATTTGTCACCCAACACTACTCGGTTTTCTGTCAATGGCAAGCATTACTAGCCTTTAAATTTCATGGCAGCAAAAAGGCGTGCAAAAGAGCGATAAGTGCAAACTACAAGTCTAGTTACGTTTTCTTCCTCGGTATACACAATAATGTGGCTTTAGCTACGATTTGATGCGATTCCATGGCATTTCATTCAGCTTCCAACAAAAGCGGAGGCACTAGCGTTAACCACAGCGCTGAGATGAATGTGAAAAGCATGCGACAAACCACCATCGAGGTCTCATGATTGCTGTAATTCGCAGCCTGCTAAGCTGGGCCTGGCCAAATGAAGGGAACATTTACCGGCCATGGGTAGGAAGACTGACTGCTAGCAGGACCAGCAGTATGCAGAGAGAGAAACTAAAATAGTTTCATTGCACTGTGGGTATTGTGGATGGTGTAAACATGCGACTCTACAGGCCTACTTCTACTTGTACTGGCCTCAGCCATCCAACGTCGTGTTGGCTAGCATTGGATTGTTGAGTGGGAATGAAGCTGAATCGCAAGTTGAGGTGCACTTGCTAAAGCGTAGCTTTCACCACTGTTTAGCAGTTGGTAATTCCTATAGCAGTTAAATGTGGCTGTCTGTCATTGTATATATCGCATTCCATTATTTCAGCAGACGCCTTTGCATTTCCATGCGTATTTTCCTCGCTTCTTTTTTGCTCTTTCCAAAACAAGTCTCTATACCATCATTTGCCCCAACAACGAGAAGTCATTAACAATCCTAGCGATGCTGCGCATGACGCCTATGAGCTTGGCAGTACCACTGCCAGCTATCGTAGACTCATAGTTTTCGCATTTCACACATGTGTGACGCGCATGTGATCGATTCGCAGCTGCATTGGCTGTCCTGCTACAAATCTCTAGGCGATTGCCAAGTCGTGGCGTCAACTCAGAGAGATCTACAGTAGCAATGAGCAAACGTGAATCTTGATTCAAGATGACACCGAATCCTCCATCAGTTTACCAAGCCAGTCAATAAATATAGAAATAGTTACCTAAAAGCGAAGGAGGTGGGCATTTTGCGTTTAATCTGCTCTTAATTTTAGTGTCACCAAGTAGTTCGTCTGGGTCCCAGGTTGGTGCTTTGTTTAAGTGGCCCCACTGTGTCACTTCTAGTCTACTAAAGTCAGGCGTTGCTGCAAGTACCAGCAGCCTCCATTGCAGGAAAATGAGTATAAGGTGGTTTTCTGAAGGCCAAATTGCATTCATCCTTCACCTAACTGACAATCTTTGCCGATTTTACCACCGTGCCAGCTGGGCCCCTCGTGTTATGTTGGGGCCTAATCGTTGCGCCAAGGAGTCAGGCTTGTTTTCTTATCATTGGTGCAAAGTGAAAACAAACCGAGCAGTAGAGGAAATGCTGCTACTTAGAAGGCAGGAACGACTATGGAGGGGTGAATCGGCGCCACGTTAACGAGAAGGAGCATAACCCTTGATAAATGAGGGTTCAGGAGGATGCAGAGTTCAACCGATCAATCAAAATACCACAATAAAGTATCTAGACCTAAGGCTCCTGGATAGGGTAGAAAACCTGGCTTTTCCACCAAGAGTTCAACCTAGCGGTAAAGCATTATCTTCCTGCTTACTTAAAACACATAGTATAATAATCCAGGTAAAATTCTAGTTTAGTAGTTTGGTTCCTAAGTTGTTAATCTGGTGTGTTTGCATCGCTGTTCGCTCGATAACGGCAACAAATGACCATTATTGAGTGAATCCTGACGCAATGCTGCTACCGAATAAAGAAAATGAGCAGTAGACCAGTTTTTTGCATAGACATTATAGTATTTTATCAGTGTAGACACAAACGATTCTAAAGCTAGCCATTAGGAACCAGGGTGAAAATCGGCGTCAGACGCATTAGAGTGCCAACTGGATTATAGGCAGAGCTGTGCTACTTAAATCGTTCATGAGTAGCACTTAAGACGGTAATGCTCAGTAATTCATTAGCCCTGTGTAAAGGCCATGCCAGTCTATGTAGCATGAGTCGGAGGTGGGCGGTGTAAGGGTTAAGCCTGGCGTGAGCTTGATGTTTCTGTATGCAGTCGTCTCGAATATTTGCTAGGTCCAGACTCGACAGAAGGGTGTAGGTGATTAAGAACACCATGACTGCGTTCCGAAAGGTAAAGGAGACATTTTCGGTCGTTTATGCCCTTGTGCCGCTGTCGCCAAGGCTACAACATAAAAATGGACTTGTACTCATTAGTAATAAAAGAAAAGCAAAGAAGATGGATACAATGCACTTCGAATGGACAGCATTGCCCCCGAAGTCACTTCGTCTCCACGACCTGACACATTAGATTTATGGGTCAAATCCCTTCTAACTCTTCTGAATTTTTATGCAAAAAGGACCACCACCCCCAATACTACGTCTTTTTTTACTTTATGATCTTTTCTGACTCTGACCTGCGAGAGTTTCCTTGCGTCCGCCTATAATCTCGCAACAGAATCGATAGGCTCACTGAGCATGATGGTCAAACTAAATAACAAAAGTGGCGAGTTCTTGACCTAAAGGTCTGAATTTGTCTGAGCCATAAAGAAGTTAAGTCTCCTGACGTTTCCGCGTCCCCAACTCAGGCTTTATCGTTACTACGCCCAGCCAGAAAATACCTACCAAATCTTCTTTACACTTCGTCTCGAGATTGGGCTGCTTCTGCGCTAGTAGGATTAGGCTCAGTAGAGAAGCATAGGATGGTGGTGTAAGGGGAACACTGTCCTCCCTACCTCTTTGAAAATGTAAAACTAAAAATGACATTGTAATGCATTCACACATGAGTTAGTAGCATGGTGAATGATGAAATTGATGCCTAAGGCAAAGACTACACATGGGATGGTTTGCTATCCAGTCACGTAGGTTCGATTGATTGTAGTAATTTCACATTCTCAAGCTTTGGTCATCACAACCCTTGTGTTCGATGAAGACGAACAGGTGGACTTCGCGACTGCGGCATCTATATCTAAACGAAACAAAAGGAAGCAATGTGTCAACAGTGGGATGTGGCGAGTCTAATCACTTGCACTAAGCTCCAATTGCTCAAGCCCCAACATTGCTGTCACACAAAACACCCATGTCGGCATCTCTCGCCAATAGCGGGTTCTCTTTATCAGTCGCTTGATTTACTCTCCTTTTCTTATTTGGTTAATCCTTTCTTTTCAAATTCCATTAATCAGGTTGTAATGCGATTCGGCCTCATTCATTCAAATTGATTTAAGCTACTTGTGGCACACAGCGTCAAATCGTCTAATTTCCAGTTCAATTCGAACTAAATGTATGAGGATTCCCTAATGCCTTTAATTTCGTTGGGCAATACATAGCCATTTAGATTAAACAATTAATTATTGCAAAATATGCATGCTTGAATGGAGTGCACAATGTGGTTTAAGTAACGAGCCCTGTTAGACAAACATCAACTGCCTGGAAAATAACGGTAGTGGATAGTTCTGTGATCGCGGTTATAATCAAGCGCAGATAACTGGTGATTGTTAACGGATTCTGTTCACCTTACAGCTAACCCTTCCTATTTCCACTGGTCACAGTTTTAGATATTCATCAAACCACAATTGTAGCCGAATTTCACATTAGTATTTACACGAGTGATCTGAAGACCACTCGCAATAGTAAACTTCTGTTCAAGACACCACAGTGTTCAGAGAGCAGCTCAAATGCACAACGTGCGATTTGACAACATGGACTAGGGATATGGCTGGGTAGTCATAGTGCGATGTGAATGTGACTTCCTAAACACTTAAAGTAACAAAGAAAAAGAGCAATTATCTTCATTCTTAAATTCTTAATCTTCCATCAAAATTTCAATATGCCGCATTACGTGACTCTATTCTTCTGTATTTTGAAGTGTTGATGGCAGCGATGCATTCGATTAACGGATCACATTGAAAGCTAAGGTAAGGTTTATCGAGCATTCACAGATGCGCCAATTTATGCTTCAGAACACAGGGCATTTCAACTGTTTATGCTGGTTTTTAGTGAAGGCTTTCAAGCGTATATTCTTGCTGCGCAAAAAATCGTTTAGCTTTAAATAAAGTCCTTTTTGTTTTTCCTCTTGGCTTCCCATAAGCAGAAAGTAGTCAAGTGCCTGGTAAACCTTTGCATCGTGCATATGGGTGCGTAGTACAATGAGATGAGCTGTGCCTTGCTCACCACTCACATTGGAAACGCTACCACTCAGTCGGTTCTCTTATAACATCAGCTAGGTGTTTGTAGCCCATTTTTAACTCAATGGTCGGCAGGCTGCAGTGAATGCTGATCGCAGTAATCAGGCAGATACTTAATGGTGACTAGTTACAAGAGACATCTCTCCACTTCACTCCTTATCACCATTACTTCGTGTTGAATAAGCTAGTGCCATACATTGCTCCATAGTTCGACACGCGTGCAGCTGCCTGAATTGTCCAGAGCATCAGATTTTAATGCAACTTAACATACAACCACACCACCTGCATCGAGTTGATTTATTTGAACAAGACCTTTGACAATTTGGGTGGAACCAGGCTATGAACAGCAAGGCACGGTAATGTTCTCCCATTTTCCAAAGCAAAGCAAAGGCACCCACTTTGCAATCTGTGTTAGTTTAGCCAACATCCCGTAGATGTGTATGTATGCCTGTTTAATTTACGTCACGTCACAACCACTTTAATATTTATTGCATTATGCCCCGAAGACCACATTAAAAAATTTGACAGGTTCATCATTAATGATGAATAAGTCAACACAATATAATCATAAATTAAAAGAATGTACCGCTAGGACTTACGCGCATCCTTGCAAGCAGATCTAAGTAGCATTCGAAAAATCTTAGTTGGTTGTTGGACTTTGCTGATAGGCTAGATGAGAGGAGTGGTTGGAAGTGAATGACGATTGCTGGTCACATAAAAGAGGCTTCACTCAAATAGTTCACATCAGATTTGCGTGGTAATGTTTCAGGTGGATCGACTTAAATCTGCGTCTGTTGTGTGGCTTTATTAAATCCCTTTCACGTCCATATCCTCTCGAATAGTTGTTGAATTTTACCATGAAGTGTTCTGTATTGGGAGGAATCAACAGATGAGCGACTAGGTCATGTCCTTCCCACTCAAATTCTTAGTAACCACCACTGCGTGACGGAAATGAAACGCCTGGATGGATATCTCTGCAGGTTGCTTTTCTCTACAAACTCGGAGGAAAACCGCCATCGTTCTGATCATGCAAGATGGTATTACGACAACGCAGATGACTTATTTTGTAGCCTCGCGTTGAGAGATTTTCCTCCCAATGCACAAGCTACGATTAGCTGTTTAATCACCACTCTATGTCATTGCACAAAGCTGTCGCCATGTCGGATGAGACGCTACAAATGCGACTTGCCGGTACTGCATTCCGCCTCCCCTACTCGTCTCCGCTTGGACGTGTCTACAGATGTTCCGAACTTTTCAAACCAGTGGGATCCATTCTTGAGGACAGCAGGTGGCACCGTACTGGACATGCATGAATGGTCTGAAGAAGGTAATGAGGCAAGAGAAGGGATGCAGCTGAGCAATTATGACTGTGTCATTCTATATCTTGATTATCCTGATTTTAAACATCGGGGTTGTGGACACTTGAATGCCCTGGCTGATGGTCTCACGTCGAAGTAAATTCTTGTTCTTACAGGCTCGATGTGGCAGGCATTAGATCTTTATTCAAACTTGGACTGCTTGCGGAAAATATTCGAGGCCATAGATTTTATTTTCGCTTTGTTCAATTCTCCAATTTTCCCGATGGATGTCGCATTTGATGCAACAGGTGGCAAAACAACTGGACAACCAATTTAGTGGAGATGGTGCAGTGAGCTTGTCTGCACGTCATATGGAGAAGGTCTACAGCTTTATACGCTCAAGCATATTTATGATTAGTCGGTCTACGACGGCATGCGATAAAGTGCCTAAGAGCTTTCATAATAAACATTATACAATGATACTTGATAGGATCTACACTTTTATTAGTGCAGTGGGTAGATTGCGAACAAAATGAAATTGCTTTGAAAGTGTCAAGCCAAAGGAAACATATTGCCTTTGCAGAGGCGTTTTCGTTGGCTACAATGGTAGCTTTATCCCTCAACATTTAACCATTGCATTTGAATACAAGACATTTTTAGGAACCGGTAATTCTGAAATACAAATTTGGCGCATCAAAGGCTGTTCGTCTACATTATGCGGCCAAACTGGTCGGTCATAAAGGATGCTTGATTTTGTGGCTGGATATTTCAGACTTTGCTATCCTGCGGACCACCTCTATAAAGCGATTGAGAGCAATAGGCAGGGTGCGCTGCACTGTTTCGAGACTTCTCTGACGACAAGCGAAGACACAATAGTGGGACAGATTAAATATCTAATCAGCAGAGGAAATGATGCTGCTGGAAAAGAAGTGCTAACCCTAATTGTAGGAGTCCTGTAAGTATCACAGCATGTTCTGCAATTGCAGATAATTCGCCTTCCCTAATGTCATCGTGAGGCGTCTCAAGTAGTGCCACACTTGACTCCGCCATATGCTGTTCATGGGATTGGACACGGCTGTTTTGCAACGTGCTACCAAAGTGGATGTCTTAAGCTTACCATACCTACAAAGTAAGTCTGTCAGACAGGGGGCCTCTATCATTCTCAAAAGACACGTCGGACGCCTACATCATGCAACAAAGCGCTACTCACTTCTGCTTGGTGGATGGATTGCGATGTGCTTTCCTACTGACCCGTCTAGGTTGTGTGCTCTTTCTATTAGGCATTAAGATGCTATGCTCAGGCTGGATTCCCTTCGTTTTTACTTTATGATCATTTTTAAGCAACGATATATGTGGTCCTTGATAGGTTCGCAGCTGCACCGGCCGTCCCTACCACCATTCTTTAGGCAACTACCAAATCGCTGCGTCAACCTAGCGGGCTCTAAAGTGGCGACGATTGAACGTGATGCCTACTCAGGATGACACTAAATCCCCCATCAGATTACTAAGCTAGTCAACCTTCGTAGAAACAGTTGTCTAAAGGCGAATAAAGTGAGCATTCTGCGTTTAATCTGCTTTTATATCAGTGTTATCAAGCAGTTGGTCTGGGTTTAACTAAGCTGCTCGAGACGTACAGACGTTAACTTCTGGTCAGATGCTTTGCTTTGACAGCCTAATTATGCCACTTCTACTCCATTAAAGCAAGGCGTTGCTGCAAGAACCAGCAGCCTCCATTGCAGGTAAAAGAGCATAAGGTAGTTCGCTGAAGGCGGACATCACTGCGGCTCTCCTCCTTTTTACTTGGACGTCTACAATGCGGCTTCCATTTTTCTGACAGGAATTGCTTTTCGTTGTTACATGCGATGTGCATTACTTATCACCAGGTCATTGTTAGCAAAATTCTTGTTTGGAATTAAATCAACAAGGTCGATGGAATACAGTTAGGGTTGTGGTTTCTGTTAGAGGATTGATGCTGTGGATTAATTAGCGAGTGCAACCACTAGCCCCGGGTGAGTTCACCATACAGAAAAAAGTACACGAAGACCGCCTATTATTACATTGGGGCGGTTTTTAATGTCTCGAGAAGACTCTTCTACCCGATCACATACCCACCGACTCAAAGTTAATCAATATGAATACCAAAGGTGGAGGCGAAGAGCAGCTAGAAAAGACAAGGGGAGGAGGAGAAGGGTAAGAAAAGAGTTAAAACATTCCTCGACATTAAATAGCAAACTCTATAACGGCTGAGGAGTTTTTAGCAGTAGCGGCAGCAGCGCTGGACACCTAGAAACACCTGCTACGAAGGCAATTAGGGGGAGCAATGAGGTGTCCTTTTTGGGAATTCCAAGCTTGAAGCATTTTTGACTCGCGAGAATGCAGCACTTTTGAGAAGCCCGCGCGAACAGTAGACTGAGGAATGGCGCATACGTTCCGAGGACACACCTTATGCACACTACATTCATTCTCTCACTGCACAACTATGCAACCGCAAGGGCAATTCACCCTTAGACATTGTCGACCGATTTACCTTTGGTACCACAGAAGCTACTTTAAGCAGTTACCGCATTTTATCTTAAGTAGGGTCTTTGCAAAACACAATCAGTATCTAATGATTAATTCATTTTGGCGTGTCTTGACTGCAAAAAGAGTTAAAAAGATTTCGGCTCTTACAACGAGTTGTCCTAGGCGGAGTTCGCAACAAGTAGCCCATACCATGGAATTTACAAAATGAAATGACAACACAGAAGAGTAACTACGCTTCCTTCACCTAGAAGGCTACACTGAATTTTGTAGAGTTTACTCAACTGTCGATTGTGTACTACTTCAAAGCTCCACTGCATGTACATTGACTAAGGTTGCGTGATAATGTCAAGCGCATTTTCGACACTTAACAGTTATTCGAATAAGCTGTTTTGTAACGCTTTGTTGTTTGCTTACATCCCGGTTCCTGTTGTGGGTGCTTGGTTGGTCGTTTTGCCACCTCTACGCAGACTGGCCTCGAGGCCGTGCCAGCATCCCGAATTTCCCTCCTGTTCTGTATCCCATCCATGTATTAGGTCTTGCTTCGTCTTTGGAGAGGTTACGAGGAGCTCTGCTTTAGTTGTTTGATTATAATATTCAAAATCTCCTAAAACGATATAAAAGTTACAATACAGCAATTAAAATCTAGGCTTGATCAAAAATCTTATTTGCAATGCTTAACACATAAGCGGAAATTCTGTTGGCGAAGGAGTATAGAGGATGTAATTTTGTTTACATTATTCTGTATCGTGTAAATTTTTAAACGTGCACATCCGATTTCAGTGAGAGCATATCTGGACAGGGCTGCAACCCTGCTTCAGTCGGGGCGAATATCTTGCAGGCCACAACAAGTGCATTTGAAAACAACAAAGCAATTATGCAAAACTTAAAGATTAAATAGTTGCAGCGCCTTAATTCTGATTCGACGAAAAGAGTGACATTAAGGTTTTCTGCATAGGCAATGCAAATCAACATTCGCAAACACATTAGCTTCCAGTTGGCAAATGCTTGTAACAAACTGCAAGTAATGTCTTTTCTTTTCCAGTATTAAGCTAAGTAACTTGTAAATCGAGTGACTGTTGCCACTTAAAATGTGTTATTATTCCATTGCGTCGCGTGCGTGTGACAGGCGTTCTTTATTAGACAAGGACGATCGGTTGTGTCGACTTGAGCCTCAGACGCATTAATTGGGATCAACATGGACAAATAAAGACGCAATCATTTAATTGGATGGCAGCAACGTGAACCCAATTTGTGGTTTGGCGGCCGTACAGTGGTCAATGGGAGGCACAGCTCGGTATCCGAATGCGCGACCACCAATTTCGCTGCAGGTTGTATTTTAAGGTCAATGACACAAATATAAGACGAGTCCAGTAATGTCCACCTTCGCTATGCCTCAAAGGAACAGGTTAAGAACTTTACACCGGTTCGTCAGGGAGGGTGGCTGAAATGAGCAGAGCTAAATGGGACGTCGCACTGCCGTCCACTTCCCGCGTTAACACGCCTTTGATTGCTTGCAAATGAGTTAATTTAAAGCATTATTAAGTTTATAGATACATTTGTCACACCCCATGGGTTCCACAATTAGAAGGAGCAGTGATTGCCTGACCTCGTGAATGAGGCTGCATGCAAGTGGGGTGTCACAACTAGAAAAAAAATATATAATTGCAGCGTGCACTGCAAACATCTTTTAAATCTATAAGGTCTGAACATCTCAACAGCCACAAGAGTGCCTCACTCAAAGCGGGAGGGGCGACACCTTCAGTATGTCCTCAAAACGCCACTATCGCAACTGACCTACCGACCACACATCAATGTGATGATTTAATGGTCCCAGCCAGCCTTTTGTTTTGTCATTAAAGTCAGGTGAATCAGACTGCCAAACCAATAAAGAGTTGGATGGTGGAGGAAGCAGACCACTCCATTGGGGTATGATAGACACCTAGAGAGCCAACAACACCCCATTAAGTTGTGGTCGCTTGTGCAGTGAAAAAGACTGAGGTTGTTGCATTGTACGTTTAACAATTTTGCTTTAACTGCAATCAATACTTGGCATCTACCCTGTTACGGCCACCCAGCATGACCTGATTGTCCCAACCAAGTTTGCTGGATATAATGCTGCAATGCTAATAAGCATTCTGCAGGACTGTGATCTAATTTGACTATCCAGCGATGTGTGGCGCGAACGGCAACGGAAATGATCGTCGCATTTACGTGTTGGTCAAGCCGTGTTAGTCAACAAAACATGGTTTCCACAACTACCGTTTATCAGATACCTGATCGACGGGCTCGATCATGTCAAAAATTTTCACCTATAGATATCCATTTTGTTTAGATCTCTAATGTACATAATGATTACAATGTGTGCCGTCATGATTTAGGTAATGGGGGCAAGACACGCTGCTGAAAGCTTCACTCACGAAAAGGCGCATTGTCATCTCAATGGATTGACTCCGTCATGCTTATCAGGTGTGACTAGGCAAACGCCCATGCTGCGTGCACGTGATGTGATGGCATATTATTGCTATGGATTGGCCAGACGAATCCACTCCTCCGGCACTTCGAATTCCCCACCATCTACATTATTGAAAGCAGAAACAGTCAAATCCGCCAATCAGTTGGCATCAAGGTACCATTATGTGAAATCAACCTCTCTGTCACGCCTCGATTTAAATCAACAATAGCGATACAAGTGTAATTCACTGACAATCTAACAAAGGGTATAATGCAACAGTTTGCATGTAAGTCGCCCACAACCACCTTACTTTGTAGTGAGATTAACACAAAGGAATTAAATTCATTGCATGGCACGGCAGCAGGGTCAGCCGCAAAGTACTACGAAGCAACAAACTTTGCTATAAAATCTAGAGCCTTTAAGGTCTGCAACATATATCTGGCTTAGTTTATTTGTCCGAAAATGGAGAAAATGCTACAATCTGAATTCTTGATGGAAGAGTGGTCACGATCTTGCCATCCTGACGTCAATGTGAATTATAGGCATATTTGACGTTGGGAAGAGGTGGCTACAGCATTAGAGTGAGTGTCCATTTTGCTGTTGGTCAGTGATGATTACTTGTGGTTAGTTTGGATACTCAAGTCGAGGGAACCACTGTTACCGATTTGGGTGATTGTTCGACTATTTTGTTTTCGATTTGGTAAGTTCAAGCATGCCTAGGTAGTGTGCTTTACTGATGCAAAATATTCGTAGAAGCCAGTGTAGAGGTGTTGCGAGGTTGAAGGCAGGCGGATATAACTAGGCCTATGCCTTTGGTCAAGCGTCATAAGTGAGTGACTTGGAAAAGAGGAGATTTATGGAAGTGAACCACAAGGCGTTTCCATAAAGAGTACTGGTTATAAGTGAATAGGACTTTTGACGCAAAAACGTCTTTTAGAACAACGGCCTTGAGTCGCTGCAAAGCAACTAATAGCAAAGCAAGGCAGAATCACGAGCTGATCGTAATAAGAAATGGCGAGGCCTTAAGACTGTCGTCGTGGTACTGAATCACCTGCTGCCAGAAAGGCAACGCTGACCATCCTTTCCATCTACCCTCCTTAACTGGGCACCGAATCTAAGCATTGTGAGATTGGTGGCTGTTTTAAACTACCTACTTCAACAAAATACCATCCAACGAGTAAGTGATGATTAGAACTATCTATTATAAACCTTGCAGCTCTTGTAATTCTTTAGAAATAAGAATCTTTTCATAAGCATTCTTCCGCATTGTCGTGTGACGTGGATTATTGTGGGAGGAGATGATGCAAGAAAAAGTTGATTCGATAAAACTGTGTCGGAGGGGTCTAAGCTCACAGAGATAAATTTTAGGCTCCAACGAATTTGTGGACAAGCAGGAAATGGCCCTCATGTATTGTTGCATCTCCTCATCTGCAGTGAATCGGCTAACCTCACAATTTGATAAAGCGGAATCCAATCATCTCCTCGTAATTTAACCACCGTGTCAAGATTACATGCATAAGCTTTGCGAGTGGGTCCTGTAAAACTACAGATTGCGAGTTGCACGAGTTGACGTGTTTGCTTTAGCAATACAATGACCTGTTATTTTCACTTCGACCGTCGACTAAACTATAATCATGTGTTGACTTGATTGCAGCCAAATCGAGTGCAGAATGCATTCCTTCTGTTTGGACTGCCATTGTAAGGTCATTTCAAGCACTTTCTGTTTGGGGTTGCCGTACCTGACCACCTTATGGTGCCGCTCACAGCTAAAGAGAGACCTGTCACGCACCATTAGCATGGTTGTCTTTAGCTCACAACACCAGCTAGGTGATTCTGTCAGACATTGGCCTCCAGCATGCTTCGCGCACTCTTTCCATTAGGCATTAGGATGCTATTCTTAGGCCAGTTTCATTTTTTGACACTGTGGGCCCTTTTTGGAGCTGGGATATACGTGATCTGTGGTCGATTTGCAGCTGCACCAGCCGTTCCTGCCACCATTTGTAGGCGACTGCCAAGTCGTTACGTCGACCCAAGGAATCTACAGTGGCGATGATCGAACGTGATTCTTGATTCTAGATGACACTGAATCCTACTCCAGATTACCAAGCCAATCAACATTCGTAGAAACAGTTGTCGAAAAGCGAATGGGGTGGGCATTTTGCGTCTAATCTGCTCTTGCATCAGTGCCACCAAGCAGTTCATCTGGGTCCTGTTAAGGCGCTCGAGGCGTGCAGACAATGACTTCCAGTCAGGTGCTTTGTTTCAGCAGCATCACTATGTTACCTCCAGTCTACTAAAGTCAGTCATTCGTAAAAGACAGCACTTTTACCCTTCACCTAACTGACAGTCTTCGCCAATTGTACCATCCTGCTAGCTGGCCTCTCCGTGTTATGTTGGAGCCTAGTAGCTAAGCCAAATATTCAGGCTTGTTCGCTTGTCACTGGTGCAAAGTGGGAACAAATCGATCAGTAAAGGAAAAGCTGTCCCACTAAGGACGAATACAACTATAGAGAGGCGGTTTGGCTCCACGCTAACGAGAGAGAGGGCGATTTGTGTTAAATGAGGGGTTAGGAAGATGCTGAGTTCAACCGATCAACCAAAATATCACAGGAAAGTATCTAGACCTAAAACTCTTGATAGGGTAGAAAACCCGGATTTTTTTTCCACCAATAGTTCAACCTACCGGTATAGCACTATCTTTCTGGTTACTTAAAACGCATGGCATGACACTCCAAGTGAAGTTCTGGGGCAATAGTTTGGTTCCAAAGCCGCTCATCCGGTGTGTTCGCGTAGTTGCTTGATAATGGCAACAAATGAGCATCATTGGATGAATTCTGACACACTGCTGCCACTAAATAAGGAACATGAGTAGTAGGCCAGTTTATTGCACTAGCTTTTAAAGCTAGTCATCAAGAATCACGGTGACAATCGGCGTCAGACATATTAGAGTGCTAACCGGATGAGAGGCAAAGCTGTGCTGCTTAAATCGCCCATTAGTAGCACTCAGGAGAGTAATGGTCAGTCTGTTATTAGCTTTCTGTGAAGGCCATCATCGCTCACTTCTCTTCTCTAATACTCAGGTTCTTTGGTCTTCTGATGATTCCCTCCTCCTGCCATGTCATATTCCCCTCCAGCAGCCTTAACAAATTGGTCGAGACAAGTCTTAGTACCATCTCTTGCGAGCCACGCATCAAAGTGACATCACTGATACTAACAGCGAAAATGCGGTCTATTTTTGTTAGCAGTGCCTAAAGCTAACGCAACTGCGTGACTTGCGATACACCTGCAGCTCACGCCCATTGCCTGAAAAGCTGTCACAGTGTGTGGGTGGGATGTCATACTGCCTACGTAACTGCGTCACCCTTTAGCGGCCACAGACATGTCAAGTGAGAACCGCTAAATTTGACTAAACCTTGGGCGTGGTGCCTTCTCTCTTACCACCCCTGAACCCCACTAAAATGCGCGTAACGCAACGCATTCGATTACACCACACCAATCGTTAACTCAATCAAATTGTCTGCACCACAGAGAGGGAGATCTGGTGGCTCCGATTTGAAGTGAACCTACTGATGCAGTGTGAGCATATCTGGCCTCCTTCCAATGCCACACATCTCAATCCAGCATTCCACCTGGCGTTGACTTTACTTAGTTCCCATGTGCCCGTCAAATCCCTTCATAAACGCACCCACTGAAAGCAAATGGCGTAGTCAGCTTCAACGACACTGCATTGCCCACATTAGTGCGAGTGGAAGTGCGTCTGTGAAGGTGTCTGTACATGTCGGCCGATGAGTTGACTAGTTCGCAGTAAGAATGCCTCAGTCCCTTCACTCAACCACTAACCGCCTCTCTGCTATCCAGCACATCCACCTTCTCTCCCAGCATGCCATCAACTATAGTACCACCAAAACCACACACCAAGTGCGTAGATGAATTTTCATCTGTAACGGTTGACAACAAAGTGAAGTGTGAGGACTTCAAAAATGGCAGTAGGAGTAGAGACTGAAAACAGCTAGAGAGAAGTCGTAGGACACTTTCATTTAGTCCATTATGGATAACTGACTCCTCCGATCAATCATATTTATATGTCAAAAATGCTGTCATTGAGTTCTCGAGCAACTTCCACTTTTAACCCTGTTGCACGTTAGCTTTCCGTAATTTGGTGTAAGCTTTTACTGACTGCTTGATAATGATACAAATAGTCATTGCCTTTTATTATCCTCAAGCGGAAAATGTCAGTGTCGTGGAAAAAACAAGCCCTTCATCACCTAATGAGGGAAAATTACAAGCTCAACGCATCAACTTCAGTAAGCTAGACTTGTACAAACACAGGAAATCAGCCACAGCGGTAGCGGTAGATTGGGTAGGGACGAAAACTAGCAAGCAAAACCACCTACTTAGTTTTAATTTTAGCGAGGTTAAATGGACGAAGTGACTTCATTTCAACGAAAGCGCGCGCCTAACTTCAATTAGGAGGCTGGAATGGAAAGGCTTTAAATGCGCGTACATGTGCACGGAAGACAGAGAATGGTGCAAGCAAGATAAGCAACATTGGCATAGGGTGAGATCCACAGCAATAACAAACAACACGAAGCAGCCACCCAACCAAAAGGAGTGACTGTAGACGATGGATAATTAAGCACTAGTGAGAATCTCAATTCAAGCTGTGGCTAGTGACAGCAAGGTATGCTAATTTTGACCTGCTTTTTAAAGCGATGCAAAGGTACACACTATGTAATCTGCATTATTTTAGCTAACATCTTATGTGTATGTGTGCATACCTGTCCTGTGTTGCATCAACAACACCTTCTTTCCATGGATTCTCCAATCATGTCACAAGATACTTTAATATTTTAGTGCTTTATGCTCCAAAAATTCACTTTTTGAAATTCGACAGGTTTTTCACTAATGATGTACAAGCTAACATAATAACATTATAAATTACAGAATGTGCATTTAGAAATTGCACACGTCCTTCCAAACAGATCTCAGTATCACCTGAGAATCTTAGTTGGTCGATAAGCTTTGCTGATTGGTTAAATGAGAGAAGTGATTAAAAGCGGATTAGACTTCATTTGGATAGTTTCCATCAGATTTTGTGTGGTGATGTCTGAGGTGGGTCCGGTTAACTTTACATCCATTTCTTGTCATTACTAAGTTCCTTTCATATCCATTTCGTCTCCGTAAGTTGCTGAAATTTACTATGAGGAGTACCGTTTTAAGAGGAATCAACAAACGAACGATTTGATCAAGACCTTCCCATTCAAAATCTTAGTATCCACCACAGCGCAAAGGACATGAAATGGCTGGACGCATACCTCTGCAGGATGCTCTTCTTAACAAACCCCGAGGTATACCCTCAATATTTTGATTACGCAAGAAGGCATTACAATAACGCAGAGGAGTTATTTCGTGGCCTTGAGTCGAGTGTGTTTCCTGCTGATGCACAAGCCCTGATTGGCTGTTTGATCACCACGCCATGTCGCTGCAAAAGAATGTCACCATACGGAATGAAACACTACAAATGCAATTTGCCAGTACTGCGCTCTGCTTCCTCTACTCGTCTCTGCTTGGACGCGTCTACGGATGTTCCCAACTTTTCAAACCAGTGGAATCCATTTTCCGGGAGGGCAGGTGGCACTGTACAGGACACGAGTGAATGGTCTGAAGAGGCTGGAGAAGGAAGAGAAAGGATGCAGCTGAGCGATTATGACTGTGTCATTTTATATCTTGTTTGTTGGGATTTTGAACAACTGGACTGTGGACATCTGAGTGTCGTAGCCGATGCCGTCACGTCCAAGCAAACGATTGTAGTGACAGGCTCGATGTGGCAACCGTTGGATCTCCATCCGAACTTGGACTGCATGCAAAAGATGTTTGAGGCCGTAAACGGCTTATACTTTCGTCCTTTTTCCGAGTTATCTGATAGTTGTCGCATTTGGTGCAACCGGTGGCAAAACAATTGGACGATCAATTTAGTAGAAATGGTACAGTGGGCCTGTCTGCATGTCATATGGAGAAGGAGTGGTGCTTCACGAGCTCATGCATTTCATGATTAGCTCGCCTATGACGGCATTTGATAGAATGTTGAAAAGCTTTCACAATAAACAATGTGCAATGATACTTGAGAAGATCTACACTTTTTATGGATGCAGTGGTTGGATTTGGAAAAAGTAAAAGTGATTTGGAATTGTGAGGCTATAGAAAATACATTAGCTCGCGTTTTGCCGACTCTATTGATGCGTTTCTCTCAAAATTTAACCATTAATACGAGAATATGAATTTTCTAGGAACTAATAATTTTGAACTGCATATTTGATGCAGCAAAGGCTGTTCGCTGACATTATATGACTTAAGCGGTCAATCGGAGAGAATGCTTGTAAGTCCGTCTAGGCATTCCTGACTTCGTTTGGTTTCATGCGGATCGCATAGCTACGCGCATGGCTTTTGGAGGCGTGCACTCGCAGACACCGAGTGCCTCATTCCTGGCTGCTTACCTCCCAACATCGAATTCGAATCGTGAATTGACTCACCGCTTTACACTGGTCAATAAACATGCTGAGTTCACGTTAAAGACTGCGAAGTGTAGATTCCAAAATTGGACAACGTTGATTTTGCCTCCTGGTGACTAACTTTACGCTCCCTCAATGATTTGCAAATGAGAGGGCACTAACTTAGGATCGGCGAGCGTTACGAGTTATGATTTGCAGTTGCAATCATCATCAGACTTCAAGTCGGGGCCAAAGCTAACCCCAAATCATGTGAGTATCAGTGAGATGCGAATGATGGTGCGTAGGTTATTAAACATTTGATATTATTACCCTTACTTATCCACTCCTTTAAGCAACCTGTGTCTAAAACCAACTGATTAAAGATTATGGCCTAGTCGATCTAGTCTCTTGTGCTCTGCACTTCCCTCTGGAATCACTAAGGGCACGAGTGAGGTAAGTTTAATTACCATGAAGCTAGTATTTTAACGCAAACAGGGTGACACACAACATTTGCAGGAACCTGATAAGCCTATGTGAGTAAGTTTGCCAGTTGCTTTTGCTTGAGGCGTCCAATATTTTAGCATGTACCTAGCCCAGCTGCCCATGTAAGTGTTGCATACTCCATTTGGAAATTATTTTGGAGTCCATGCACCAACTCGCCATTCTAATATCACATCATCAGGAGAGCATGTGCATCGGTGGTTTAGGTGAGAGTTAAGATCGCGACAGTCGACCACTTCATTGCGCTATCATATTTTCCACGTATAATTATCAGTAAGATGTGACGCAAGTTGACAGTGCCTGGTTTATCAGCATTTATGGTCACATTTGATGGCCAGCTAGTCAGGTTTAAATGAGCAGTCGGATAAATGGTTAAATGACTCCTAGCAGGACCATCCACCGAAACAGCTAAACTCCCGGCTGAGCAGCAGCTCTCATGGGTTCATTCATTCGCATGGTGAGGTGTCAGAAACAGTGCTGTCGTTTCTACGTTCTTTGAAGATACATACGCATTGCCAACACCACCAAGAATTCGGATTTTGAAGCACAATTATTTGGATAAACCGAACCATGGGCAAGTTTGGAAACTGGGCATACATTATCAGCCTCCCAAGCAGTGGTGGTGTACGTTCGTTTTGTCACAAAAGGAGATTTGCAATATTGAACTTGATTGATGAGGGACGCAATTTTGGCAAAATGGCCCACACTTCTCGGAAGTCATGTATCGGTGACCACGGAATTATATGGAGGACAGGGAGCATCTCGTAAGTGAGTGACTCGCATTGTATGTTGTTAAGTGAGTGCGATCGATAATCTAATACGTCTACTAACGGCGTGGGTATGCACGACAGCGGTAAAGCCTACGTGGATAGCATGAATGCACAACCCTTCCACAACTATTACCTTTCAATACTAATTGTGCCTCACGTCACGAACACGTGACACAATTTTCGACCAATTCGCTACATGAGACTTTGCTGCATTCATTCGTTCATTGCAGATGGTGCAAAAATCGTCGGCGTTTGCTGTTCCTGCAGTCAGACCTTCGTCTAGACAGTTTAATTCTTCTCGCGAAGGAGGTGGCATGCGTCTAGGTGGATGTGAGATGAGTTACGGTTGTATAACTGACTCTATGGATAAAATCAAGCATTAACTTTAGTTCCATTGTAGTGCGGAGCGCAAACATTTCGAATTGGTTGATGCTGCAATAGTAAAGAGTTAGAGCCTGTGTGGTTAAGCGGGGTAGCTAGACTTGGACCGAGCAAACAAGCAGAAGAGTGGGATGAGACCTGGAATTTCACTGACATTAGTAGAGGCTCTATTTACTTCCCTCTCTTCGGCATTCCCTCTTTCTCACATCTATTCATCGTGCCATCTCCTTCCTCTCTTTCTGCCCTCCCTTAACTTGCTCCTTTACTGATTCTGTCACCTGTGCATGCTTAATGGGAAGAAATCGCCCTCTCACGTGTTGAGTGTGCTTACCTCTCTCAAGAATGGTAGGCGCGTTTGTGCATGCGAGTGTAGTTGCAAGCAATGGAATGAGGTAAGGATGGGAAACATTGGCTGCACGTGAGGTAGAGATGGGGTAAGCATGTAATCGGAAGCTCTACTCTCGTGTTAAATTAGTCGCCTATGCGCCAATAATTAGGGAGACAATCATAAACTTCCCAACCATACTCCCTGAGATTCAGGCGTTACCCTTATTTAAGCTTTTGTGGAGTTGCTCACGGGATCTTGTCAATACGAAAATGGCCATATTACAGTAAAGTGCATAAAAAATTTTTAGGACTGAAATCGTCATTTTTTTTGCTTGAAATTATTGGGATCAAACGGGTTTATTGAAGCATTGGCACAGAGCTTTTTGGAAAATAAATGCTTCAAGCACTTGAAAGGTATCAGTTTGCAAGTTTCCAAATAGCGATTACCGGTTCTGTTAATGGTTCTCGCAGGAAAATTTTTTCGTGTGCGATTTTACGATAGTTTCCGATGCGCTGTTCATTCGTTTCCAGAATGGACTGCGAGCGATGTAGTGGGATCAACTGCACTGATATGTGGCCGTCTTTGAGGGCTTTCGCAATTCGATTTCTGCGCTGATTGAGAGTATTATGATGCAGATGCTCACTAGTGCATGCACTTTGCTGCATTTGCGACATTCAAGTAGCTGCATTTTACACGATGCCTATGAAATAAAGAGCTCGCTGCGAAGTTAATGACCACTGCCACTTGATCCACACATCTGTCAATTCGTGCGCTAATATCTTCCGCAACTATCTACCTATTTATACCAGCCATGAGAAAGCATGGAAAAGAGGCATCTTCATGCGATTGCAGGTATTGCGAAGATATAGGAAAGCTTCCATTGGCGTACAGTTATGGGCGTATATCAGGCACGAGCTACACGTTCAGTCATGGAAATGCAGATGCAAGGGTGTGCCTTGCACCTTAATCAAGTGCATCTGTGCAGCAGTTGATTCACCTTCCCTACCTCCCAACGAGACCAATTTCAGTTCGAGCAATGGGTGTGGTAGGAATTAGGACGAAGTCAGGCACACCAGCTTTGATTCTGTCCCACATTTGAGGTCGTTTATCCTTAATCCCATTTCTGTCTCTCTTATTACCGCAGTCTCTGGCTTCGTTGCCTTCGAGTCTTTTATTACCTTCATTACCGTCAAAAGCGTTTGTCATTTTGGATAGACGATTTCCTGCCAGCGTTAATAGCAATGTCAATATCCACACCGAATCATTAGGGTGTCCAGCAAAGCTTTGATAGCTTAGGGACAGTTTAAAGGTACTGCTGTTTCAAAACCTCTTCCTGATGGCAAATTATGCAGCATTTCTTCAGAGTCGACAAGACATATGACGTCGGCACTAACAATTATTTACTTGAGATGAAGTGTCGGAGATTCTCGAAATGGCTAATGCCGTTAGGGACCCTATTCGGTAGCAGTTGATTCTATTCTAGCTTAAATTCGGATCACTTCGCTTTACCAGAAAATAAATACATGCATGATTCGCAGGGTCTCCCTTTTCACTTTTATGACCAAATAATGACTAACGATCACTTGGAAATCCGCAAAGCGTGTAATGGGATGAAATGGCTGACACCGCCAAGAATTCCGTTTGTTCGCAGTTGTTCCTTTTCTAGCTTAGATTCAGGTCACTTAGGAATCGCCGAGATTTGATTAGGGTGATACGGATTTGCAACTCATGACTGCCACCCCAAATGCAATGAGAAATGGACAAATTTACTAAAACCCATCACTTCCAAGATTTGGATGCTCCACTTTTCCGCTCTTCTTGTTCTTAACTCCTTCTTTCGTCCATTCATTCGCCTATACATTAGAGAAGTCTTCTAGCTTTCTCTTCCCCATTTATTACCCCTATTTTCCCCTCCTTTATTGTTACGCATGCACCAGATAGCAACAACAAGGGAGAAATCAGGGCTGCCAGCCGGGCAGATCCTGCTCGCATTTTTCCTTTGCCAATGCAGCCTGTGCTGCTCACATATCTCTTTACCTCCCTATATATTTGCCTTTTTTGCGTTTTTTTCTTTGATTGCCTTTTATTTTACAAAATTCTAATCTCAATCTTTAAGTCGCGCCCCTTTTACCTGTGCACTAGACATGTCACTTACCTTCTCTTACACTCTCTGAGTAGTAGTTGTAGGGATCCCTGACTGAGAGCATTATTGATGCGAAACAAAACTAGCACTAGCAGCATATGGGACGTAGGCGAATATGCTCATGGATCCTTCATTCCGACTACCCGAACCTTGAATTAATGCTGGGGGACAAATGCTCAGCTTGTGGTATGGAAGTACTGACTGTGTGGTAGCGGTCCCAACGTGAGTGATGGGCAAGGCACAGCTCGGCTCATTGTGTTACGCACCCACATGCGCGATGCAAATCGAATACTGTAACCAGCTGAAATAAGAAGGGTTAGCTGTAAGGTAAACAGAACTTGCAAACATTAGCCCGTTATTTGCGCTTGATTATAATCGCAATCATAGAGCTATCCACCATCATTATTTGCCGTTTGTAATAATGAATGCTTTCAATTTGAGCATGTACGCTTCGCAATATTCCAATTCCTTATTTTAATGTTCGTGTAGAGTCGAACCAAATTCAAAGCATTAGAAAATTTGCACATTTTTATGTTATTATAACAAAAATTGAGCATATTGACGCTGTGAGCTATTGCCCGCTTAAACCAAGTTAAATGAATAGAATCGGATCACACGAAGACCTGATTAATGTAATTTGAAAAAAAGGTTAAACGAACAAGAAAAGGAGAGCACATTAAGCGACTGATGAAGAGAACCTGCAGTTGGCTTAAGATGCCAACACAGGTGTTCTGTGTAACAACGATGTTGGGGTTTGTGCAACACTGTAAATACACTGCTTCCTTTTCTTCCGTCTATATAAAGATGGTGCAATCACAACGTCCGCTTGTTCTCCCTCGTCAAAACATAAGGGTTGCGATATAATCGAAATTCGGAGCTGTGTAATCCCCACACGCAATTAATCTACGTGATTGGACAGCCACCCATTACAAATTCAGTCGTTTCATAAGCCATTATTATTATTACTACTATTATTATCAATATAGGTGAATGAATGGGGGAAAGAAAGAGTTGACAAGAAGAGAAGTATAAAAGAGGAGGAGGAAAACTAGACGTTTACGACGATTAAATGAATAAAAAAGGCTGAGAACGAATGCGTTGCGATGAGGGCGAGCGTTTGTCTGTGTTAATGACGTGGGAAGTGGGGAGGCAGAGAGGGATGGAAGGAGAGGAGGAGGGATTGTTGGATGATGGGATAAGGAAAAGGCGGTGATGGATATATGCATGCGTGTATGGGACTTGAAACAACAGTATCTGGGATAGGGTTATGAAGGGGAACAGACGGCAATACGCGAACAAGAAATGAAAGTAGAAAGGTAGATAAATGACCCCCTGTCACAAACAAAGGGTATTGAAATAGAAGGAAATAAGAAGAACAAAAAGAGACATCAGAATGAAAGTAATTTTATTATCTATACCGATTTGGCTGAGAGGCTGGATGAGAGGTAAGGAAAGGGTGAATAAATACATGTATCACATGTATGCGTTGGTAGGAAAAACGACGATAGGAAAAAATAGTGAAGGAGCATTTGATAAAACTAAATGTATGAATGAAGAAGAGAGTGAGTGTTTGACCTGCCTCTATAAAATATTTTGGTTTTTCATTTTGAAAACGAGATGCATTGAAAGATTTATCTGCGGCATTGCAGTGTGTTGCGGAGTACAACCATAGAAGTTAAAGGTAAGGAGGGGAAGGAAGGAAGAAACCCTTCCATTTACTTTTACAACCACTACATACAAATAATAAGAAAAACAGAATGAAGGAAGGTGCATGAGGAAAGAGAGGAAGCAGTGAAGAAAGAAATAAGGGATAATTATTTTTTTGGACTTCAACCAACTTGCGGTCAGGCTATAAGGGACTCACAAAAATTGTGGTATTGCCTCATCAGCGCCGAATTGGCCATCCTTGCTATTTGTCGAACTGTAATCCAATCATCCCTTCATCACTCAACCAATGAGTCAAAATTACTCTTGCGGGGTTTGTGTGTGAGTCCTGTGAAACCACAGACTGCGAGCTGTGGGAGATGACGTGTTTTTCCTCAGCACCTTAGTGGCCTATTAATTCTACTTCGGCTGTCGGCTAGAATCTACTCAGTTGTTGAGTTGATTACCGCCAACTCAAGTGGAAAATTTTTATTTTGCGTGGAATTGTGTTCATTTTAAAAGCAGTAATATATAGCCCTGACATTTGTTGGGCCACATCGTGAAGTCACTTTAAATATTCGCTATTCGTGGCTACCATATCTGATCATTCCGCAGTGCCCTTTATGGTCTAACATCTACCCAATTCAAGGGAAAGCCACATTGAAAATTTGTACTGAGATACTTAGAGGATGGCTGTGAAGGAAAAGCGCGAATTGAAGTGGAAGGCGAAGCATGTGCCTTCATATACTGCAAACGATTGAGAGATTTTAACCTACTCGCAGGTGAGATGCGGACTGTAAATGTTTGATCGGAATTAGCAGGCCCTTTAAAAGTCTCGGAATAGATTCATTTTGCACTGCCTTGCTTCTTGACTTTAGGTAGTTCGGTCATCATAGTGTTGAATCTGTGTGGTTAAACAAATATTTTGCCACAAGGAGTTTGTCGAGAAGCTTGCTATTTTAACCACATATCGATTGCATTTACCAGACCTATTCTCTCTGCGTTCCTCAGGTCAGATTAAAATGTACCATTGTTGTTGCTATTTGCTTCACGTTTCGATGCTTAATTGCACTGATTGCATAAAACGTGTGGTTCTATTGCATACGCACTCAAGAGGATTCTGCTGACTCACTAGATACCCGGTAAGCATTAGTAGAGTAATGCGTCTCCTCCACTCACCACCTCGTTATTGGCTTGGCACTTGGATCGGATTATCCAGGTGAAAGACTGGAAGGCAAACCCAATTAATAGATGCTTGGAAGGCTGGTAGCGAAAGTGGTGTCTAGATAGCACACTCGAGATATCTCGTCCCCTTCACTATGAGTGAGGCCCATGTGT
Organism: Taenia hydatigena; assembly: GCA_036345935.2. Classification (NCBI taxonomy): domain Eukaryota; kingdom Metazoa; phylum Platyhelminthes; class Cestoda; order Cyclophyllidea; family Taeniidae; genus Taenia; species Taenia hydatigena. The sequence continues at coordinate 6,536 of JADWOT020001437.1, read as the reverse complement.
AGCTATTAAATAGCACAGACCATAGTGATTAAAAAGAACTTTACAGCGTAGACTGTCCTTTGCCTCCAAGACTCTACGCTTGGCCTCGTGAATAAGCATTTAAAAACTTCCAGGGCAATTAGTACAATAGTACCATAGTAACTTCAATGCCCTAATGACCCAAGCAAAATTAAGCGATAACATGATCATGTACAATCAGTTCAATGCAGTCTATTTCACTGAGAATGGGAGTTAACAGAAGTCATGGCTAGAGTGAGACTCACCTTAATTGATGGATGCTAATTCACTAGATGGAACAAACGGCTATAGCTGTCGCTTAGCTCAGTGCAGCTACTCTTAAAATGCATGAACTTCAGGCCTTAAATCGGGACCAACTCAATGACAGCGCGGACGTGACAGAAAGCTGCTACCTGTAGATGCTCAAGTTGCTTGCTCGTATGAAGTTGTGATATGTTATTACCAATCTCAGAGAAGTCGGTTGGAGGTGAGGTAGCGATGAAACATGTACGATGGCAATAAGCAATGCGCTAGAGGCAATTTAATGTCTCCACTCGAGACGTCTCGAAATAGATTTATTTTGTACTGCCTTGCTTCCTGACTTTGGGTAGTTCGGTCATCATACTGTTGAACCTGTATATTTAAACAACTATTTAGCCATAAGGAATGTGTCGAGAAGTCTGCTACTTTACTTAATGGCAATAAGTAATGCGCTGAAGGCAATTTAATGCCTCCACTCGAGGAGACAAATTAGGCAGCATCCTTAATTACGGTGACGGCTACTGAAATAGGGCCGTTTTACACCGATTTGGCTATCTATGTAATTGTACTGTCATCACAGCGACCCAGTGCTCCCGTCGCTCTATAAAAATACCGTTTTTCATTCGTTGAGGCGACCGTGCAGTTCCTAATTCCTTTTCATTTGCTCATTAGCTACATTTATTCAGGCATCAATGCAGTCGTAACTAACGAAACCCACCCATTAAATCAGCACGCGATTGCCGCTGTTTGCATCATCGTAGGCAGTCTTGTGGTTCTTTGCATGCTGCTGGTCAATTTATCGCCATTCTCATACCATGTAGTTGAAAGAGTGCAACTCGTCCGACTGATTAAAGGGCAGCATAAAGTTGCATTTTAATTAAATAGTTAGTGAGTGTTTGAGGTACTGGCTGGAACGTGAGCAGGCTTGTCCTGATGTGGAATGAGATCAAGCATGGATTCCAGGGCATCGAAGGAAATTTCACTGCAGTGGATAGGTGGAGGCGAGACGAAGAAGGAAGTAAGGAATGATGGAAATTTGATGCGAAGTTATCTATCGCCAGTTGGGAATGGTGATGCAGACCTTTCCCAAATCCTCCACGTCAAGCAAGTTGCATATTCTGAGTCCCAAATCAGGTCGAAGGTCAGTAAATTTGCGTTGTTCCTAAAGTGCAACCAAAGCGCGCCATCGTTAGCAAACCGAAAATGAGACAAAGGAATTTTGTTGGTAGGGGTGACAAAGGGATGAATAAATGGGTTTTGGCAATGATATAAAAGAGAAGTAGGTGGGAACTGTGGAGATGACGAGGCTCAAATACCGATAGATTACCGAAGAATGCATACTGTAAGTCGCAATCAAGCACTCACACTCGTCACACGCAAATGAAATCACAGACTCTGAGTAGAACATAAAAATATGCTCGGACTAGGTCTTAGGCTAGGACTCCTATGCTTCGCAAACTATTTCTGTCAGCATTTATATGCAAGATAGCTTCACTTATAATAATTGTTTAGTATTAAAGCTGGACTAAATGACAAATATCACTTTCATCAGAGGGCTGTCTTGGAAGCGAGGATGAGGAAACATCAACCATACTTTGCCTTTTTCCTGACTCTAACAGTGGGGTTCCACCGAACCTGCCTGTGCTTATTAAGTGCGTATGTGTTTGATTGATAGATAAGTGTTATTTTACTCATTCCTGCGACCCAATTAAACATTTACACAAGATGCATTAAACTTTACCGATCCGCTGCATGCTCACTTGTGTGTGTGGATTCGCTCTTGACATGGTAATTGGCTTGACATAAGTTTATCCACAACAATCTTCAACCAAACTCACCAGATAGCATTTGTTAACCTTTCATTGGTAAGCAAGAAATTGTAAAATAGATGAAAATCATCATGCCTAGGTATCTACAACGCCACACTAATCTACGTGCCAAAAGTAGTGTTGCAATTCATGTTCATTTTGATAATCAGCAGCATGCGCAATGGCATCCATCAACTTATTAAAATTATTGCTCCCCACAAATGTAGACAAAGGTTCTCTGCTGATTTACACGTCTGGTGTTAACATTACTTCCTCAGCCAACCACGTTTGTTTGTGCATCACTCCGGATAAAACTGCTACTTCTGATGAGTCTGCAATGTGACGCACGAAAGCCGTGCTCCTCAGTGTCTAGTGCCTCAGCACTCAACCGCGGTGACCCGTACCGTCACAGCAGCCAGCCTCTTGTCAAGCAAACAGCCTCATTTGAGGCACCCCTGCATCGAAAACTCCAGAATGGAGGGGAAATGAACTCAACTCTCTCCTGTGCATACGTTCTGCGTGGATTTGGATATGGGACGTTGAGTAGTTCTGATCTGCGTAAATCGTTAGGGTATCTCCATGTGTTAAGACTTTGATCTAGATAAGGAAACCTAGGCAAAGAAATAGAAATACCAACAATACGACGCCACCACTATGTGTTGTTACGTAGGCGACACGCTAGGTGGGAGATGCGATGAGGAGTAAAACCACGAGCGCAGTCATTAATTGACCTCATGCGTATGTGTCCCAACAAAGAGTGAGGCGGATGAGCACATCAGCTGCTTGTTCAGGATGCTCCTGTTCTACATGTGTAGATTTAGTCTTTGTGCGTGGAGTGGTGAGCTTTACATGCCAAGAAAGATATCGTCAACAGCATTAGGTTTGTCAATGATTATCGCAGGTTTTAGGAGCTACGATGTAAATTGCGCAATCTGGGTGCATGAAATATAAAGTGGGAATAAGACGTGAAAACATCAAGCCCTTCTACAATAGGAAAACAAACAAGTACCGCATGCAGCAGCTGGTAATTTGGACGGGGTGCGATGACAATGGTTGGCGGTGGATGAAGCATATAGCATGGCGGGCTTAGTGAACTAGTCTTGGCGTTAAAATAGGGAATCTCAGGATAATGCTCTGGAACTTCATTTATGGCAATATACATAAGCACAGGACAACTGACCATTGGTGGCTCACAGTATCGTTTGAACTCAGAGTAAATCAGCTGGTGCCTACCCAAACGTGGTCACTGTCCAACCTATTCTTGGCATCTCCCACTCGTGCAACTGTGCCACACGCATCCTCTCACTCGTATGCTACGATAGCACTCAGGCTGCGTTGCAACTAAGCGCATTCGCAGAGACTTCCTCTCAGACAGAGTAGCCTGCTTCGCTGCCTAATGCCAATCGAATCTCTCGCTGTCTAGACGTATCCTATACTATTAAGGGCATTTGGCTTTCACAAAAGTCAAAACTCAATCGCAAAGTGTGGTCATTGTTCATCGAAGTTACAGCTTGAGATGCTACGTTTAGAGCGTGGCTTGAACTGAAAAACTGTAAGCGTGTCTGTCAGTACCTGTGATATTCATCGTTTGGATATTCACATCCCGATTTCTTGTATTTGGATTTGAAATGATTTACTGACAATAAACAGAAGGGAAAATGTCCGATAAGGCATACATGGACTGAGCAGTGCGCCTAATTCGCAATAAAAACTTGTCTATTGAAGGCAAAAAATATTCAAAGCATGATTCTCTTCTTGCATGAACTGGTTGTAGTTGTCACGCGCACAGCAAGTCAGTGGTGAATGAAGCATAAAATCTTATGCTACAATTTAATGCAAGTGTTGCGTGGTGTCATTTTAAGCGTACAAAAGTGATATCGACACCCCCAAATGCCTACTAGTGAATCAATTCCTTATGCTGGGGTGAATCAACATTGTAGGAATGCTAATTTTGTTAATATTAGGCATTCCCACTGATTTGATGCAATAGAAATCCGAAATAGAGGCGTCGAATCCGTTTTAATGCAGACGTAGCAAGTGTCAGTACAGAGTAAGGGTCACTGTTCAATCGATGTGGACTGTGTAAATTTTGAGGTGGTGACAACAAACTTTGCTGTCTCCAAATCTTGGCCATGTCACTAAGACAGAACTACTATCTTTGAAGAAACAGTGATTCCGCACTCGTGTAAGGAGGTGTGCCTCCAAGCGACCATTGCACAGCGGCCACACCGCATGTTGGGCTCAGGAAAGTGCTGCTAGCTCAATATACAGACCATGACTTTAGCCATTCATTTAATCTCATCTAATTTTTTCTGCGGTGCATCCCAGCTTGACTAATCTTTGTCGTCAAAGAAATTACTTGTGTCACATGCACGTGACGCAGTGGAGTGATTGCCCATTTTAAGAGGCAGCAACGGCTAATTTTTAAAATTAATGCAAATTATAAAAAAGGAAACGTCCTTGTATTAGATTATAAAATCGTATGCTTGGAGGCAATGCGTTTGCGGGTATGGATCTCCCCAGACGGATTGATTGTCCTTTCATAGTTTAAAGTAAATTTAGGGATCAAAAATGCAAATAAAGTAAATCACTTAGTAAGCATAAATGAAAATAACATTGCGAGACTCAGAAACTAAAAGCAGGTGTAATTCAAATAACAACGCAAGTTTGCTGCAGTTATATAGCCGTATGTCTCACTTATCTCAAGAGTTTGGTCTTGACAATGTTGGCTTCCAAAGCCTGTTAAAACGTACTGTTGCTTATAATTTAGTGTAGCTTTTATTTCATTTGATGGTTTTTATGGCTTTTCCTTATCATCTTTTTATTTTTAGCAATCGCATCGCTAATGCACCTAAGATCATGGCTGGCGAACATTTTAAATTGGTTGGTGTGGGGATAGTAAAGAGTTGGAACTCGTGTAGCTAAGTAGGGTAACTAGAATTGGACTCACAAGTTCCACTTTCCGGCCAGAGGGACTTGGCGGGTGACTAATCAAACAATCCCAAGAGCGGAATCGGACCTGGCTTCTCGCTGACATTAGCAGAGGCTCTTTCTTCCCTCAATCTATCATCCCTTCTTTCTTGCCTCCAGTCATCATGCCGCCTTCTTTTTTCTGCAGTTCCTTCTCTTAATCCACCTCTTCCTTTCTTAATCTTCAGCTACACGTAGCCTACTATTAGATGCCGCTGTAGGTGGTAACTTGCAGGTCAAATTTAGTGTATCAAAGCAGAGGCCGATAGAACCGCAAAATGCGTTGGTGCAAAAGAATTCGCATAATCTTTCCCTCCTCAAAATGGTGTCTACGTTTGAGCAGATGGAAATGTTCTTCACTGCTACTCTCAGCCTCTTTCTACTTCCTTCCCCGGACATGCCTTAACCAGACTTACCTCATTGGTGATGGATCTTGCTGAAATAGGAAAAGGGAATCCAAAACAAAAAGAATGCACAAAACTGTCCTAGTCTACTGTCAATATAAGGCGGATCCAGGCTATCGAGTGTTGTGATTAGCAAGTTAATACAGTAGGGTGCTTTGATCATGCCGAACTTTATAAGCTTAACTACAATCGATTTCAGTGATCACTTTTTATTTATAGCAGTGGAGAGCATTCATCCTACACTGGTCGTCCTAATAAGGATTGAATCGCACTCCTCTGCCGTCTTCATCGCCTTCCAGGTGATAGTTCTTTTTGTTAGTCAGCATCGAAGACAAAGATGAACGGCTACCAGCTGAGTGTTGAATTTGATGTACGGCTCTTTGAGTCCCTATGGTTAAGATTCTAGCGTAGTGACACCCGCCGAACAAAGGTTGGTTTATTTATCAAATTTTGGTGCGCTTGGAAACAGCAAAAATTTTGACTCCCTTTTATGCAATGAATTCCTTTTCCTGTTGGATTCATTCTGAGGTATCAAGTCCAAATCGCTTTGGACGAAACGCGCAATGAATTGCATAAATTACATTGTGGGGGCGGGCGTCTTCCTCGCCGCAAGACCACAGCTACGCCAGTGAGGCAGAAGCCTACTGCACGATTAGATCTTGCTGGATAGCACAACTGGAACGTTGACTATCATTTGGGAAACTTTGGCAAGAAATTAAACAGGCCATCCTTGACACAAAAGTTCCACCCTGTATTAAAAGGGAATAAATTACTAAAACCTAATCTGCCTTGTTAGCGTTCAACGCTTGTACTTCTTCTTTGTAAGTTTTGTAGGGATGATGTGGATCGTAGAATGACTAGCGAATGCAATGCTGCACTGTCTTTAAAATCTATTTTGCAGTCAAATCAATTTCGTGGTTCGCCTCCTTTTCGGCCACCTCTACTCATTGCTTTTCAGAAGGACCACAAAGCCAATAGGTATGAGTTGGCACAGAGACGTGTTCGAAATATGCTTGGTTGTGCAATATGCATCAAATAAAGCATATTCCTACTCATCTCGAGCTAGTTTTTCCTGTAAAAGTCTGCATTTACTGAC
>JADWOT020001046.1:0-46290 GCA_036345935.2 Taenia hydatigena | reverse complement strand
TAGTCATACGTCCTTGCAATACGTGGTGCATCTTCCGCGGTATCCACTCTACTACATTTAGCAGCTTGGCGCCGAAGGCAGAGGAAGACAGTAATGCGGTATCTTTACGATGTTCACCACTTGATCATTAGTCAAGCAGAAGGGATTATGCGCTGCCTAAGAGTCTCCACTCAGTTCATTCGTGCACTTGAAATAATATCCCCTCCCACTCAGCTTTCACACGTGTCTATCACTTCACTGCTGTCAAGCAGTACAACACTAGCTTCATCGAACCCCTGGTGCTCCATGCCATGCCACCATCTCCGGCTGGCAAATGAGAGTTTAGAACCTAAGCCAATCATTCTGCACACAAGCATTAGTGAAGTGGATCGACGTTTACCAATGGCCCACGTAATCCCATCTTAAGGTCGTGATGGTGTCAATTAATGCAAGCCACTTTTTATAACAAAGATATGAACATCGAAACGTATTTAGATATGGTAAATCAGGACTGCTTACGAATGAACTTTTAAGTGTTTGTTAGCAACTGCTATGCGTCCTTCGTTTTTACACAGCTCGGTGCTGGCATATTTGAGGTGTGCTTTAGAGATACCAAGTGTTTAGTCCATTTAGCACTGACATTAATTATTCCTTGATTTGGCGCACTCACAAGAACTGCATTATCGCACCGACACCGCACAACTTGGATTAAATATTTCACCGAGACATGCACAAGATGTGCTTCCCTCATCATGGTAATGCAGTTGCAAGCACATTCAATGGTTCCTCACTGGTGCACAAGTGTCCGTCTGAAGTGCTCGCAAAAATCCCATTCATTGCCACTTGCAAAGCATTTGCTCCATTCTCACGTATAGCACGCCAACAAATCATGTAGCCTTCCTGAGCATCACTCCAGAACCATTAGTCCTTTATTAAAAAACCTCACAAAATAGGACAAAAATGCCTATCCATTCGAAATCACTCGCATCGAGAAAGTGTATCTTGGAAGCCGCCCTGTGAAATGCCACATGAAACAAACTGAAAGAAGGGTATATGCTTATAATCGCTGGAGAAAGGCTTCACAGCTCTAAACTGTGTCTCTTGTCAATTGATAATTCATACTTGATGTTGTGCTTCATGCAGAGTGTCATGATGCCTTTGATGAGCACTTGATTTGACCTGCAAACAGATGGTGCGCTCTATGCGCATGATGTGTTGGCAAGCGTGAGTGACTGAGAGACGACTCCTCAGTACCACCAATAGGAGAGGTGCGAACTCTTTTGAGTACCTCCGTCGGTTGCAGGTGAATAAACGCTGCAACTGATTCAGGCGTAACTAACTTCTTTTCCATTTTGCCAAAAGCAATGTCAAAACTGAAGAGGCTGATGCCATTAATAGGTATACGACGCTAGACTTGGCCTTCAAACGGCACTGTTAAATACCATCGCGCCGCATCAACTATCCAAATCGAGGAATGTCCATTTTCTTGGCCATCCTTGACTGCTGCTGCAAAGTCGTTGTAGGCAATTTGACTTCCCGAGCTGAGGTCTTCACCGCAAAACAATGGCTCCACTGCTCTCTTTCTGTCTTGTGGATTCCCTATACTCCTCTTACTTTCCATCAACAAGCCATTAATAATTTAAAAGGTCCTAAAAACCACAAAATTGATGAGTATTAGCCACTGATGCTAATACCATTATTTTTCGATGATGAGGTTCACCAAAAAAACTGATTTCCCATGAAAACCTTACCATAACTTCCAATTATTTCACAATAAATCGTTTGCAAATCATTTGGAATCATCGAAATTATTTGTACGAAGACAACAATTCACAGTTTATCAAAATTATACGTCCACTTCCGTTTTGTATCACGCAACTTCACCCTAGTTATTGAAGATTTCTGCTCAACGGCTTGTTCTGCCCCAATCGTCTACGTTCATATGCTCAAAGCTGAAGCCATCATTTCACGATAGCTATCATATGGCTCGTGGCCGTTGTGCTAAGCCTGTTCTGCACCACCAATCACCAGCGACTGCAGTTCATACTACAAGATTGGCATTATACTAGTGAGTGAAGGCACGACGTCAGTGTGTGAATCCATATCTCGTTGAGCGATCTTGAGAGTTATGGGATGGAGAGACAGTTGAGCAGACCATAAAAGATGCTTTGTATACAACATCCCTACACCAATACAGTCTCAACTTGCACGCCCCCTCACCTCCTCACCACAACTGATTCTCGCATTACAGTGACATTTTTATGTTTTTTTATTTTAGCAATTGAAAGCTCAAGAAGATATCAGGCAAATGATGAAAAAACCTTGCATTCTACAGTTATAACTACTGTTTACCGCATTTGGAGTTAAATCAGTTCAGTGTGTTCCGTTCGCTGCTCTCACAGCCCTCCTTCTGCCAAAGACATAAAAAAATGAAAGAAGTGATTTGGTGGTTTTCCTGCCTATAAGTTGACTGATTAAAGGAAAAAAGGGCATCTAATTTTTTAGTGGGAACTAAAGAAATAGCGTTGGATAACCTATAAGGGGCAAGTTGAATAGGAAACTAAAAGACTAGAAGGAAAGGTCGTCAAACCTTTCATCCTGCGGACCCTTGACTGCATTGCCAGTACATTCAGAAGTGTCACATGCCAATGACACACTTTGTGACAAAACTATCAAAAAGCATTGACAGAAGTGAAGTATTTGTGAAGTAAGGAGGGAGGAAGGTTTACTGGAGACAATTTCCGATCTTGGAAAAATGAAGGTGTTTTGACTTGGTTGAGAATCAGCATTTGTGTGACTGACTTTCCACACATTCTAGAGAGGGTGCTCATCTTTCGTCCCATTTTTCCTCTGTGGACATCCACAGGGATCGATTATTAGAGCTATGGGTGATCAATCTTATCCATAGTCTAGGTGTGATGTCTATGATCACACATCTTAGCTCCCACTCCTGCCTCGTAATGTAGAGCACCTCGCCGAGGTCATTTTCAGCTACACAACGTCAATTCTAACATAAAATTAATCTGCTTTTGTTTGCATTAACAAACAGTGGCCATCTTTTACCTTGGTAGACATCGACTTTCCATAAATTACATTTTCTCTTCACGAATCATAAGTTTGGCTGATTGTGCCCGACTCTCACAAACATAATCTAACTCAAACTAGGCGTTTGCCAATTCAGTGGCATCAACAAAGTAAGTAAATTGCTGTCTTTCGCTCCCAGTGTCAGGGTGTTGTCCTTGAATGACTGAGTGGAAGAGACCATTGTAAACTTTGTGGATGGTGAAGTAGAGGAGGCATTGGCAACCTGCCCCAGAGCGAGAAGATTTACTGCTCTGAGACATCTTTATTGTCCTTGACAAAACAGTAGATCGATAGCGTGTTGGTAAAGGGTTGTAGGAGGATCTCTGTCGGCATTACAGAATCAAGCTACTCCTCACCTCATATCATCTAAGCATCGCCAACTTTGAAACTGCTTAAAACATGTTCCTCGACTTGACGCTTGGAAGTTGCTTTCAAAGTTTCACATCTTCGTATTCCTGCATGGATATTGCATCTGGCCATCCATATAACCACCTATCCGCTCATCCTGCAAAACATCTGCACATCAAACTAGATGTAACTGATAAATTTGTGGTCTAATTTTGTTATACGAAATGTGGTAAAATCAAAAGTTTAGTGGTACGGACATGACCACTTTGCTAAACTTATCCCATCGTCATTCTGACAAGTACACATGTCAAATCTCCTCACTTAGTGTATCCTTGACAATACATACTCATATGAGCCTTGACATTTCATTGGATGTAAAGGCGGGCGAGGCAAAACTGACTAAAAACACTCCTGCTTACACAGCCATTTGGGTTCAACCACAGTTCTCAATAGCCCACTGCCTAGATTCTTTCTAATAATGATAAGCTTTACTCCCTGTCAACATCCCAAACACGAAATGCATGGGACGCAATTCATCCACGAACCCAAAAGCAACGAAATTTCTTTAAACACTCTCTGCCGACTCATTAGTTGAGCCAGTTCCTGCTCGCCGTAGCGCAAATTTTTAAACACCAGGTCTCTCTGCAATGTGTTCTCATTTTATGCTGTAATATGGAGACGATAAAGCATTAGCACTATCTCTACAACTCGTGCACTTCTATTTTCTGAGGCAAACACACCTCCTTCTTCTCCTTCACCTCGCATATCACTATCTCCAAGACTCTCACCTTATCACCTCCTTCTCCGTACTCCCAACTTTAAGCCCCATAAGGTGCCCTTTCCACCACACGCCGCAAACACCAGCTCCTAGTAGCAACAATCATCAAGATATGTGTTTTTGTGTACATTTATTCTGCCGAAAATAAAAAGTGAGGAAAGAAGAAAACATACTCAAGAGGTGACAGAGTTTAAAAGGTGGAAAGGTGGAGAAGTGTGTTAAGTGTTTGGAGAGATGGCGACTAATTTGCGGCACGTAAATTTGGTCGCAGCCAGTACGTGTGGTATACAACTAGTCTTTATGTACCACACAGGCTGGAACTGCTACACGTTCATGATGGCCTTTCCCCTTTTTAACGCACTGGTTGCGGATACAATCCTGTCTTTTGGGACATTGGCTGCAGCTGGTTCCTTCTTCATACGGCCGCTGTCCTTTGAGGTTCCCTCTAAAGCAGTGAGCACATAGCAGTGTATCGACAGGCTTTCCATCAGTCACATGATCAGACGAAACCAAACTTACCCAGGCTTGTGAACCAGGTATGAAGTCATCACATTTGTTGCTGAAACCAGCTGTTCATGTGGAAAGAAAGAAGGCATGACAAGTCGCACCATCTCGTACCAAACTATTCAATACCACATCAACATGCACATGATTCTACTCGCTTACACATCTATCCACACGGCATTTCAAGTAGATACTTAGCAGTAGGGAATGAGTGGTTTCGCTGTGTGGCTTGGATTGCATCCACACTCCGCATATCATGAATAGCATACACACAAACACACTTACACACGCACAATTTACTCACCTGCGTATAGTAACTACAAACCCCTGTGCAATTGTTGTAATAATAATTGTATTGTTTGGCTTCTTTCTTCCAGGCGTACACGCCTTCAGTAATAGGTGGCTTTATGACACTGATGACTATGGTATTTTGTACAACTCCAAGGTACGCCGACGAAACGGGAGGCTTGAAACTGCACTATCTGTCCATGAATCTGCTAGATTCTTCAATTTTTTGGAATAAGTCCAGGCAAAGAACATTTACATGCGAAACAGATTACAGTGTCAACATATGTCTAGTCAACCACGAAGGTGTTAGGAAGGGACTTACCATTAGTCGCATATTGCTGGCAGTAGGCTGCACATTTTCGCGAACCTCCAAATAAGCCTCCAGAAGTTGTGCCTGTTCAGTCGTTGTAAGTGGCTCACACACCACCATGGCGATGACAGTGATCAGGCTGAAGACCACCATCACAAAGAGACCTGACAACGCAAAATGTGTGCAGAGCAACAGTCGAGCATGATGATGGTGAGAAATGCTAAGTAATAAATAACTTACCATTCCGTGCACATGTCATCGTGGCAAAGGGACTAGGAGGACGAGATGATTGCACGTATTTATTCGTGAAACATGGTGTGGTGTGATATGGGTGGACGTGGCGTGATAGACAGACTATGGCATCACATTGGTAGAGATAATCCCGACACTCATGGTCCAGGTCAAGCCAACTTTGAATAACAGATCTGCTGATTGAAGGGACTCAAGTGTTCTGATCCTGATCATGTAATCTATGGGCACTACAGTCACGTTTTGCGACTTTCTTGCAGTTCTTGTTCCAGCAGACCATTTCAGTGACAGACGATCAGATTGCAGCGAAAGTAAAGTGGCGCAAGCATAATTACCTTCATGCAAAGATGACAGCGACGGATGATAGCCTGCCTCACTCTTTCTAGTTTTACATTTTGCCAATGCCTCATCCTCCATGACCGCCCCTCTACTTCACCATACCACAAAGCGTACAACGGTCTCTTCCACTCAGTCATTCAAAGACAATACCCTGACACTGGAAGCGAAAGATAGCAATTGACTTACTCCGTCGATGCCACTGAATTGGCAAACGCCTAGTTTGAGTTAGATTATGTTTGTGAGAGTCGGGCACAATCAGCCACACCCATGATTCGCGAAGAGAACATATATTTTATGGAAAGACGATGTTTACCAAGGCAAATGATGGCCACTATTTGTTAACAAAAACGAACGCATACCAATTTTATGTTAGAATTGACGTTGTGTAGCTGAAAATGACCTCGGCGAGGTGCTCTACATTACGAGGCAGGAGTGGGAGCTAAGATGTGTGATCATAGACATCACACCTAGACTATGGATAAGATTGATCACCCATAGCTCTAATAATCGATCCCTGTGGATGTCCACAGAGGAAAAATGGGACGAAAGATGAGCACCCTCTCTAGAATGTGTGGAAAGTCAGTCACACAAATGCTGATTCTCAACCAAGTCAAAACACCTTCATTTTTCCAAGATCGGAAATTGTCTCCAGTAAACCTTCCTCCCTCCTTACTTCACAAATACTTCACTTCTGTCAATGCTTTTTGATAGTTTTGTCACAAAGTGTGTCATTGGCATGTGACACTTCTGAATGTACTGGCAATGCAGTCAAGGGTCCGCAGGATGAAAGGTTTGACGACCTTTCCTTCTAGTCTTTTAGTTTCCTATTCAACTTGCCCCTTATAGGTTATCCAACGCTATTTCTTTAGTTCCCACTAAAAAATTAGATGCCCTTTTTTCCTTTAATCAGTCAACTTATAGGCAGGAAAACCACCAAATCACTTCTTTCATTTTTTTATGTCTTTGGCAGAAGGAGGGCTGTGAGAGCAGCGAACGGAACACACTGAACTGATTTAACTCCAAATGCGGTAAACAGTAGTTATAACTGTAGAATGCAAGGTTTTTTCATCATTTGCCTGATATCTTCTTGAGCTTTCAATTGCTAAAATAAAAAAACATAAAAATGTCACTGTAATGCGAGAATCAGTTGTGGTGAGGAGGTGAGGGGGCGTGCAAGTTGAGACTGTATTGGTGTAGGGATGTTGTATACAAAGCATCTTTTATGGTCTGCTCAACTGTCTCTCCATCCCATAACTCTCAAGATCGCTCAACGAGATATGGATTCACACACTGACGTCGTGCCTTCACTCACTAGTATAATGCCAATCTTGTAGTATGAACTGCAGTCGCTGGTGATTGGTGGTGCAGAACAGGCTTAGCACAACGGCCACGAGCCATATGATAGCTATCGTGAAATGATGGCTTCAGCTTTGAGCATATGAACGTAGACGATTGGGGCAGAACAAGCCGTTGAGCAGAAATCTTCAATAACTAGGGTGAAGTTGCGTGATACAAAACGGAAGTGGACGTATAATTTTGATAAACTGTGAATTGTTGTCTTCGTACAAATAATTTCGATGATTCCAAATGATTTGCAAACGATTTATTGTGAAATAATTGGAAGTTATGGTAAGGTTTTCATGGGAAATCAGTTTTTTTGGTGAACCTCATCATCGAAAAATAATGGTATTAGCATCAGTGGCTAATACTCATCAATTTTGTGGTTTTTAGGACCTTTTAAATTATTAATGGCTTGTTGATGGAAAGTAAGAGGAGTATAGGGAATCCACAAGACAGAAAGAGAGCAGTGGAGCCATTGTTTTGCGGTGAAGACCTCAGCTCGGGAAGTCAAATTGCCTACAACGACTTTGCAGCAGCAGTCAAGGATGGCCAAGAAAATGGACATTCCTCGATTTGGATAGTTGATGCGGCGCGATGGTATTTAACAGTGCCGTTTGAAGGCCAAGTCTAGCGTCGTATACCTATTAATGGCATCAGCCTCTTCAGTTTTGACATTGCTTTTGGCAAAATGGAAAAGAAGTTAGTTACGCCTGAATCAGTTGCAGCGTTTATTCACCTGCAACCGACGGAGGTACTCAAAAGAGTTCGCACCTCTCCTATTGGTGGTACTGAGGAGTCGTCTCTCAGTCACTCACGCTTGCCAACACATCATGCGCATAGAGCGCACCATCTGTTTGCAGGTCAAATCAAGTGCTCATCAAAGGCATCATGACACTCTGCATGAAGCACAACATCAAGTATGAATTATCAATTGACAAGAGACACAGTTTAGAGCTGTGAAGCCTTTCTCCAGCGATTATAAGCATATACCCTTCTTTCAGTTTGTTTCATGTGGCATTTCACAGGGCGGCTTCCAAGATACACTTTCTCGATGCGAGTGATTTCGAATGGATAGGCATTTTTGTCCTATTTTGTGAGGTTTTTTAATAAAGGACTAATGGTTCTGGAGTGATGCTCAGGAAGGCTACATGATTTGTTGGCGTGCTATACGTGAGAATGGAGCAAATGCTTTGCAAGTGGCAATGAATGGGATTTTTGCGAGCACTTCAGACGGACACTTGTGCACCAGTGAGGAACCATTGAATGTGCTTGCAACTGCATTACCATGATGAGGGAAGCACATCTTGTGCATGTCTCGGTGAAATATTTAATCCAAGTTGTGCGGTGTCGGTGCGATAATGCAGTTCTTGTGAGTGCGCCAAATCAAGGAATAATTAATGTCAGTGCTAAATGGACTAAACACTTGGTATCTCTAAAGCACACCTCAAATATGCCAGCACCGAGCTGTGTAAAAACGAAGGACGCATAGCAGTTGCTAACAAACACTTAAAAGTTCATTCGTAAGCAGTCCTGATTTACCATATCTAAATACGTTTCGATGTTCATATCTTTGTTATAAAAAGTGGCTTGCATTAATTGACACCATCACGACCTTAAGATGGGATTACGTGGGCCATTGGTAAACGTCGATCCACTTCACTAATGCTTGTGTGCAGAATGATTGGCTTAGGTTCTAAACTCTCATTTGCCAGCCGGAGATGGTGGCATGGCATGGAGCACCAGGGGTTCGATGAAGCTAGTGTTGTACTGCTTGACAGCAGTGAAGTGATAGACACGTGTGAAAGCTGAGTGGGAGGGGATATTATTTCAAGTGCACGAATGAACTGAGTGGAGACTCTTAGGCAGCGCATAATCCCTTCTGCTTGACTAATGATCAAGTGGTGAACATCGTAAAGATACCGCATTACTGTCTTCCTCTGCCTTCGGCGCCAAGCTGCTAAATGTAGTAGAGTGGATACCGCGGAAGATGCACCACGTATTGCAAGGACGTATGACTACTACTACCGCTGCTAACGGTCGAAGTTCTATAAGTGGTTAAAGAGATTTCTTCCAATTCCATATCGGGATCATGGGCAGATGCTATTAATAAATCCGGTCGCATTTTACGCAACGTGGACTCTTGTGGTGAACAAAGTTGAAAAATATAGACCCTCTACGCACAGATATCACAGCCATGCTTTGAAAATGACAAGCAATGTCAATGTTACTGTTGTTACTACGTACGTGGCATTGACTCACAATTCTTTGTCTGAAAATAAGCGGTTGTCGACTGGTCGAAAAACCGCGAATATGCTCAAAAGAATAGGTAACACGTTTGCTTTTCCGCGGCTATCGAGCGTTTGATAAGTCTGGTGGTTTAACATGCAGCTATCGCCCATGCCTTGACGTCAACGCGGATGCAAAGCCACCTAAAGTAGAATGATGAAGTAACTCACAAGTACAGAAGCCAAATAAAAAAGAAGCACAGGCCTCAAAATTTCGTAAAAATCGGAAACGATGGGTAGTTATTTTAGGGGAATGGATTAGTAAAAGCAGTCATTCCTCTGCTTGCATTAAGCAGTGGAGCAATCACTCGTTCCTAAACTTAGTATTAACCACACGCTGTGCTCGGCGCATCTCAAAAATGCAAGTGCCTTACTGTTGACAGTCTGCATTGCTCCACGCGTTCTTATTTTTTGCTACACTAAGTTGTAAGACGTGTCGTAACGATAAAGGAACTCGTGCATTCTAAAACTACAACGGAGTACAGCTAACAGTGTGCTGATTCAATAGCCGTGTAACGTCACACTTCTCAATTAATCACATTGCTTTGGCCACCAAAGCAGATATCCTCCTTGCAAAGCTTTTAAGACAACTTCCTGGGTCCCATAAATTCTTTGCTTTGATATTTGTTTATCTAAGGAAGTTTCTTTATGAGGTACGTAGCCACGGACGCATTTTTTTGCCTATGCATTGAAGTCAACTTCATGTGGACCGATTGACAAAATTTGCTGCCATTAGAACCCAAACAATCCTCTTTGCTACCATTAACTTTGCAAAATGTGATTAAATCAAACCCGCTGGAGAAAAAGTGTGATGTGGAGTGCAGTCGTTTGAGAAAATAATAATAAGGCAAATATGACGATGGTAGCATGCGATACCATCTTTGCCACCTAAGCTCAATGAGAAGCAAAGTGCATTTGGTAGCGTGAACGATTATGCCGATCTTACCCTCCTTATCTTTGTGCTACAACTGGTAGCTCTTCGCTAATTCTCTGTGTCACAAATGGCCTCGTACATGCCGCTGAAGGTAAAGACTTGATGAGCTGCCGCTCAAAGCATTTGCGCCGCTGAGGACATCGTCTTGCTTTTCGTCGTTATGGCTTCGCCATGGGCAATGCTGAAAATATCTAGGGTAGTAGACATTTGTGAATTCTTCACTCGTTTGCATTGGAACCATGCTCTAAAATGAGATAAACAAGGGATTGTTAAACTTAATACTGCTTTTTACTCATAGGAACATCGTAATAACCATGATAATCATGCAAAAATTTAAGGTTTTGACAACTTCCATTAGGCAAAATATTGTCTCCTGATCGTCTAAGAGGCACTGTTGATTCATTTTTTCGAAAATAGCAATTACGCCTTATGTAATTTGGTCGCATAATTCTTTTGCCATTAAATTAACAATTAAGCAGAGCGCTATTAAAATATTTTACACAACTTGTTATTCCTAATAAGCCGATGCGTAAGATTCGAAATGAGGGTAATTCCGCAAAATAAAAGTTGCGTTTTATGCGCTAAAAGGTTTCCAAAGTTTGTCTAAAATAGGCATTAGTGCCTGAAAGCGTGACTATGACTAATTGTAGAAGCCAACTCAAAGCCCTTCCCTCCACCAAATGCAGCCTTGTAGAAGGAGAAGGGATCGTAGTCTTGTTAGAACTAGTGGGGAAAGTTTGAAGATTTATTACAGACTGACCTGCCCTCGGTTAAGTAAGGAAACTGCATGGACGTTATCCAAGTTTGTCTGCAACTTGCAAAAGTGAATGCAAGGCTCATGGAAGCAAGCAGGATGAGGCGAAGGATGATCATCTAATCGTAGAGTATAGCGTGGTTGGCGGAGAGGAGCAAAGTGGGAGAGCATTGGATTCGACAGTCTAGTAGGCATGCGGTGAATCGAGGCCGTACCATCAGCCAGCTGACGTAATTTGTCTTTATGCCACAGAATTTCTTAACCATAATGGATGGTCAAACTGAGCGATTACACGGGGCGTTTGTCTAACCATGACTCCATATGGTAGTAGACCTTGGCGAGTTTCTTCTATTACAGTTCCCAAGCATACCTTCCGTCATTATGGCTCACTTTTTGGTGACATGAAATAAAGTTTAGGACGAGCATCCTCTCTTGCTTGCCAATGACGGGGTAGGTTAAGATGCCACAAAACTGAGCTAGGTCAGTATGAGTGATGATACCATCGTCTATTACAGCCATACACAGACTTTGGAGGGAGCTGGCAAGGTACGGGGCGTTTGAATATGCTTCGGCATCAGGAATAAGGCAAAGGACCATAGCTGACAATTCAAACCCACTCTTTTATGCTCATGTTATAGTTAAACGAGATGGGGCTTACTAGGGTTGCCACCAGCGTAACATATTCCCCGTTGAGTTCTCCACCTTCAACCCCCATGCCCTTTAAGCATGGGGATAAACTTAGCTTTGGCACAAGTTTTAGCTTTCCAACTACTCGGTTACATCAGGAGAATTCGCAATGTCACCTCCACCACATCTCTGTTTGCTAAACGGTCTCTCACCCAAACCAAATTGTGTGGTGCACATTGCTTTCATTCTGGGATGTTGTGCACACTGGTTTAGAATATAAGACACTAAAAGTATTGATAGAAATAAACCTTCTAATGTATTCCGATAACTTATTAACCATCACGTAGTTTTATTCAGAAAGTTGCTTGCCTAACGGATCCCTTTTAACATCCAATGTAAAAGACATTCAATTAGCTAATGTTTTCTTATAACACCAGCAAAACAATAAACTATTAGCTTGATAGATTTGCTATTTCATTATTTGACAGTTTTGACTAGCTCATTGAGAATGCCATTCCGGCAAATGCTGTGTGTCGCAATTCGTTCGGATAAGAGCTATTGCCTTAGTTACCGAAAGGCCTCACCATGTTTCTCCGTCCACTTGCAATTCGTTTCCATCTGATACTCACCATTCTGTTCAGTGGGCGTACTTTTTGTCCAAAGGAGTAACAATAAGCGCTTTTCGTGCCTGTAGAGTGTAAAGTTTCTTACAATGTCATTAACTAAGATAGCATCTGTTACCGCCATTCCCCTCAGTCTTCTCGGTGGCCACAAGCATCGACTACGCCTGTTCGGAAGTGCTATTTGTTCCACAGTCACTACCGTCAATGAGTACACGTCGCACTTGCCAAATCATTCTTCTTAAGACAGAATTTCAACGCGCGAGTGTTGTGGGAATGGTTAATCCTAATTTGCCACATAACAAAGAAAGAATGAATGCGAGCGTTGCCTGTTAAGCCTTGTAGAATGAAACGAATAATTCCTCAGTCATTCTAGCTGTTTTGAAGTTCTCAGCGCAGCGAAGATGTCCAGGACGCTTACCGGGATAAGAGTTACGCACCTGAAGTGTCACGTAAACGATTTATTTTAGATAAGCTAAGTGGATGCAGTAATGGAAGCAATATTCTTCACTCATCATGGTTCTACGCAAAGACAACACTTAACTGGATCCATTAAAAATCTTTTAGGCACCGCCAAAAATCGACGTTTTTTTAAAGAGATAAATAGAGGAACCATTTTGAATGCTTACAAGTTACAAAGAGAAGATGCGTCGTTCTTCTAATGTTGCAATACTCACCGGTGATTTGTGTCTGGCACAGTAAACTTCTTGCAAAACCGCATGTCCCAACTCACGATGACTTCTGTTTGCAGACTTAGGTGCTTATTGTACAACTTAAACAATTTTTACAGATTTCTACAGATGAAATTTAAAAGAGAACAAAATCTTGGTGGCATGGATCCCTACCCTTTCCTTGGTCTTAATATTGAAGAAGTCTCAGTTACCTATAAACACCTGATTTTCTTGTTTGTGTTTCATTGTCTTTAGAGTTCTTTGCTCTGGGAAAGCCTTGAATTAACCGCCTTTAGCAGAGACATCTGAGGTAAGCTTGACTTTTCCCACATGCCACCCTTCTCACTCATCATCTGTTGTGACACAATTTTTTCCAAATTACTTACAACCTACTATTCTTGAATATTTGTGTTCTTGGCCTTTCGTTTGAATTCATTACATTCACCAATGCAAGCGAAAGGCAATCTCTTGTGCCATTTCGTTGAATGTCTATTGGCAGTAAGGCAAACAACGATTTATTAGTGATGGAGAGAGAGAAGATATGTGCAATGCTTTGGCGCTTCAGCATGTTTGAATGAGGGGAAAATACATGCTGGCAATCCCAATGTGGGATGTTCTAGGAACAGCGCATAAGTGCATGACATGGAATGGTAACATCTTTTCAAGCTTTCCTTGGAGAGTGTCAGAAGAGCAACTTACGATACACAGTTAATAGACAAATGAATTTTCACTAAGCTCTGAAGAACGGAGAACTTACTTTGTTGATTAACGTTAAAAGTGGGTAACCGAAAGATTTGGCCAAGCCAAAGTCACCTAGACTCAGTCTGTTCCTATGTGCACCATCTAAAACATTTTTGAATTTAAATCGTGGTACACAAAGTGACTTATGCGGCAACACTACAAAGCTTGCAACATTTGGTATACAGATATCCTGTTTGGAGTGACTGAAAGTTGGATCCTGCCTCGACATTGTTTGCATGAAAAGCAGTGCCTTAATAACAAAAATCTAGCTACTGTCTCAGATCCACAAACATTCATGCCGCGAATTCGAGGCCATGGGGTCCGTGTAGGGGTGCATTTCCTGTGTGATCCTATTCAAGGGAACATCCTCACCTCACCATTCTCGGTCATTTCAACAAATGGCATTAAGTTACCTCGACTTCCATTTTTGGTATTTTATAATAATTGCATTTACTTTTGAAACAATACAAAGAATACCGCTTTTTCAATCCTTTGCGATTTTCACTGGGTGTGCAAAAAGAGCAACAACGTAGTTCAATATCTTTGCAAAAATGCCAAAAGTTAAATTGTGAGTTCACACTTTGTTATTAAGCATGATAACTCGTCATTATACTCCTGTGTAATCGTTACTAATCCCCACCAGATTAGCTCTTTTATGGCTTAGAAAAAAGATTTCTACACCAATCATATTAGTGGTCGCAACACTGAAACGTCACTTAGTCAACACGAACGCAGCTACTGTGATCAAGACTGAGTGTCGCTACCACGTTTGCTATGCACGTTTGATGTGGTGTGGCAATGCAATTTCAAAAGTGAAAAAGTCATACAACTTTGTCCATTTTAGACCTCTTTCTCGAGTCAATCACCTTTTCACAAAAGGCCTTCAAATGGATAAAAAGGAGAAGATTTAAACGCAGTCGTTTGCTAAAAGTCCGCAAGCGTCAATATAAAACACGCAAAGGATTAAATCAAGCTTGGTGTTTGAGGAAGTCTAATGACTACAATTGCCATCTTATAGCCTGCATCTTACGAGCTCTAAAGCATTTGCTAGGCAAGTTTGGTGACATTCCCGTATTCCTGCATGCGTATTGCAAGCGGCCATCCATGTAACCATCCATCCGCTCATCCTGCATATCATCTACACATCAGAACAAATGTAAACGACTTTTATTTTGGGCGGAATTCATTGGAATTAAAAATTTACCATTGCGAGCATGACCACCTTGCTAAGCATAGCCCATTGTCATTCTGGCACGTAGACATGTCACATCACTTCACTTATTATTTCCTCGACAATACGTAGTCATACGAGTCTTGACAACTCATTCAGTGCAAAAAGGGTGGGGCAAACACCGACTGAAACCACTCTTGCTTACACAGCTATTCGTGTTCAACCACAATTTTCAATAGTACCCTACGTAGGTTTATTCGAATACGATTAGCCTTACCCCCTGTCAACATCCCAAACGCGACAATGCATGGGATGTAATTCATCTACGAGCGCAAAAGCAGAGAACTTTCATGGAATGTTTTCCGCCGGCTCATTAGTTGAGCAAGCCTCTGTTCTTCATAGCGGACATTTTAAATATTGGGCCTATTTGCAACGTGCTCTTATTTCATGTTGCATTATGGAGACGAATCCTCAGCATCGAGACTGTCTCTACAGCTCGTGCACTCCTATTCGTGGGGCAAACCTATCTCCTTCTTCCCTTTCACCCCACACATTACCATCTCTCAGAAGATGTTTGCGCAAATTTACGCGAACTTATTTTAAGTGGGCTTAGATTGTGAGCAATGGAGGAAAGTTGTGTGGCTGACAATGACTTCAGCGAGGCACTATTCATCACGAGGTTGGAGTGGGACCTAAGTGGTGTGTGCTCACGCTCCTGATGCTGAGGCTGTGGACAAGATTGGCCGACCACAGCTGTAATAGTCGGTTCGCTATCTACCTATTTTATTCAACGTGGGTCTTCACAAACGAAAAAAGAATGGAAGGTGAGCACGATTTTTGAAATGAGTGAAGAGTTAGTCACACAAATAATAATTCCCAATCGATTCAAAGCACTTTCATTTCTCCGAAGTTGGAAGTACCTGCAATAAACATTTTTGCCAGTTACTTCACAAATTCTCAACCCCTGTCAGTGCTTTTTGTTGTGCCATTAGCATGTGACACCACTGAATGTGCTGCCAATGCAGGTATCGGCCCGCAAGATGAATTGTTGACGACCCTTGCCTTCAGTCTTTCAGTTTCCCATTCAATAAGCCCATTACAGACTACCCAACGCTATCATTTACGCTGAAGCGGTTGATGCCACCGATAAATTGGATTCACTCATCTCTTTTAACCAGTCAACTTTCAAGCGAAGAAACCACCGAATCATTTCTTTTCATTTTTACGTCTTCAGCAAACGTTAACTGAAATGCACTAAAATGAATCAACTCCGAATACGGTAACTAGTAGTGACAACCGCAGAATGCAAGGTTTTGAGCTTTTAATTACTAAAATAAAATCCAGCACAAATGTGTCACTGTGATGCGAGAATCAGTTGTGCTGACGACATGAGGGGACGTAGGAGTTGAGACGTCATCGGTGTAGGGCTGTTGTATACAAAGCATTTTTATTGTCTACTCAACTCTCCCCTTCCACTTTACAGCTCTTGGGGTGCCACAGCGAAAAATGGAGTTAGAAGAAGAGGTCGCACCTACACTCACTAATATAATGCCAGGCATGTAGTTAGAACTGCAGTCGGTGGTGATTGGTGAAGCAGAACGGGTTCAGCATAACGATCACAAGTCACGTGTTAGCTTTTCTGAAATTTCGGCTTCAGCTTTGAGCCTATGACCGCAGACGATGGGGATGGAAAGGGAAGTTGAGCAGAAAACTTCTTTAATCAAGGTGAATTTGTGCGAGACAATATGAAACGCAGACACATAATTTTGATAAAATGCGGATCGTGTAAAACCATTGATTTTGAGCTTCGTGTCTACGAACAAATGATATTTTAATGATTTTGAATGATTCACAAATAAACTATTTCTGCAAAGAAATTGTAGTTATGATTTTGTGAATTCTCCAAATGTGTGAATGCATATGCTACATTGAAGTGTGGGAGTAATGGCAAGGCTTCCATGGGAAATAGTGTTGTTCAGTGGACGTCATCATCATGATTCAATGCTAACATCATCAGCAGCTAAAGCTCGAAAATCATGCGAAATCAGAAAGTTTATAATTTATTGATGTCCTGTTGGTGGAAAAGTGAGAGAAGTATAGGGAACCCACAAGACCAACAGAGAGCAATGAAACCAATGCTTTACGGTGATAATCCCAGTTTGACGAGGATAATTCACTGCGTCTTAAGGTGCACATCAAGTCAAAGTGAGTACATTGTCAACGATAGCCACAAAATAGACTAATTTAGCACGATAGTATTTAACAGCAATGTTTAAAAGCCAAGTCGAGCGTCGTATATCTACTAGTGGTCAACTCATTCAGTATTGACACTGCTTCTGGTAAGGTGAAAACAGTGTTTGTTCACCTACAACAAATTAATATGCTCAAAGGATTTCGCACCTCTCTTCTTCGTGTTACCGAAGAGTCCGCTCTCACTCACCCCCGCTTGCCATCACATGATGCGCGTACAACGAACAATTTGTTTGCAGGTCAAGTCAATTACTCTTCAAAGGCATCAGAGCACTCGGCATGAAACATAGCATCCAACACGAAATACCAATTGACCAGAGACATAATATAGAGCCATGAGGTCTTTCTGTACCGGTTATCAATATACAATCTTTTTAATTTGTTCCAAATGACCCCTTAAAGGACTACTTTTAGAGACACTTTCGATGCAAGTGGATGTAAATAAGAAGACTTTTTTGTTGAATTTTCTGAGGATTCTCAGTGAAGGACTAATGTCCTTTTAGAGAGACATTCAAGAAAGTTACAAAACTCATTAGTATGCTGCATGTGAGAATGAATCAAGTGCTTCACAACTGGCAATAAACGGGCTTTTCGCATAGACTTAAGACAGACACTGGTGCAGTAATGAGGAGCCAGCGAATGTACCTACAAATGTACAATCGTGATGAGGGCAGCACATCATTCGCATGTCTCGGCAAAATTATTCAACTCCAAATTGCGCGGTGTCGGTGCGATAATGCAGTTTGTGTCGGTCGCCAACTCAGGGAAAAATTAATGTCAGAGCTAAAATGAACTAAACACGTAGTGTCCCTAAACTACGCTTCAAATATGCCAACATCGAGTGGTGTAAAGATAAAGGACGCCCTGCAGTTGCTCACAAACACTTAGTCGCTCAACACTGAACGGTTCTGATTTACTGCAAGTAAATGCGTTCTGATGTTCATATCTTGGTTATGAAAAACAAACTTGCACTAAGTGACATTATTGCGACCCTACAATAGGATCGCGCGAGTCAGTGGTAAACGTCGATCCATTTTACCAATGCTTGTGTGCAGAATGGCTGGCGTAGGTTCTAAACTCTCATTTGTCAGCCTGAGATGGTGGCATGGCATGGAGCACCAATGATTCGATGAAGCTAATGCTGCAAGGCTTAATAGGAATGAAGTGATAGACACGCGCCAAAGCTGAGTAGGAATGGATATTAATTCAAGTGCACGAATGAATTGGGAGGAGACTCTTTGGCAGCACATAATTCCTTCTGCTTAACTAATGATCAATTGTTGAACGTCACAAAGATATCGCATTATTGTCTTCCTCTGCCTTCGGTCCCAGGCTGCTAAATGGGGTAGATTGGATACCGTTTGAGAGACACGATGAATCGCGCTAAGATGTGGACTAGGTTTTTTG
This sequence comes from Taenia hydatigena, assembly GCA_036345935.2. NCBI lineage: Eukaryota > Metazoa > Platyhelminthes > Cestoda > Cyclophyllidea > Taeniidae > Taenia > Taenia hydatigena. Next base: position 27,610 of record JADWOT020001046.1, on the reverse strand, counting down.
CAAGGAATAAAAGAAAACTTCTTTTACGTTCATTTTGAAATCACTGGCAGGCTCTATTAGGGAATCCGGTTGCGTTCTGCCAAAAGTTATCTGTTATGGTGGAAGACTTTGAAAAAATAGATCCTATGTGCATAGTGACCACAGTAATTATTTGGACATGACAAACGATGTCAATGTTGCTGTTATTTCTACGGACGCAGTGTAGAATCTCAACTCTTGTAAACGATCGATTGTCGGTTGGTAAGAAAGCCACGTATCTGCTTCAAAGGAATCGGCAACACGTTTGCTTTCCTGTGGTGGTTAAAATCAACGCAAATGAAAAGGCAGTTAAAGTAGGGCAATAAAATAACTCTCAAATACAAGAGCCAAGCAAAGATGAGGAAGTACAATCTCCAATATAGTTTTGGCTTTCTGTGACTTAACAGCGTTTATTAAACATAAAGCATCAAAATTGCGCAAAATGAGAAAGTGATGGGTGGTTATTTCAGAGGAATGGATTAATGAAAGCGAATTGACAAATTAAATTATCAAAACAGGGCATAACGCCAAATATTTCATATTTGGCCCAAATTTGTGCAAGCGAACACAATGTAGGGTTAGATTATGAGCAATGGAGGAAAGTTGTGCGGATGACAATGACTTCAGAAAGGCCCTCTTCATTACAAAGCTGGAGTGAGAGCTAAGCTGGGTGCTAACAAGCATCATATCTAGGCTGTGGACAAGATCGATCAATCATAGCTGCAACGATTGCGTTGCTATCTACCTATTGCAGGTAGTGCGGATCCCTACAAACCAAAGAAGAATGGAAGATAAGCACGATCTTTGGAGTGTGCTGGAAGTCAGTTACACATCTGATGATTTTCTAACCAGGACAGGAATGGACATAAAAGTTGAAACTTTATCGGTGTGTAGATGTTGTACACAAAGCACCTTTCATTGTTGTCTCAACTGTTTCTTTCCACTCTGTGGCTCTTGGAACCCACAATGAGAAGTTGATTTACAAGAAGAGATCGTGTCTTTGTAGTGTGAATTAGAGCTGCTGGTGATCGGTGATGCAGAACGCGTTTAGCACAACAGACACTAGTCATGTAATAGCTTTTGTGAAATATCGGCTTCAGCTTTGAGCATGTGAGCTTAGAAGATGAGCAGGAAACTTCAATAACAAAGGCAAAGTCGCAGACATAAAATTATGATGATCTGTTGGTCATGTGAAACCACTAATTTTGAGCTCCGTCACTTCAAACAAATGTTGCTCATGATTTTATATGATTTTGCATGAATTATTGAGAGAATGGCAGTTAGGGATCTGTGGATTCAGCAAATGTGTGAATCTTGATGTTGCATGGAATAGAGGGAGTAATGGCTAGGCTTTCATGGGAAATCACGCTGTTCAGTGGACGTCATCATCATGAAACAATGGCAATGCCATCAACGATTATAGCTCAAAAAATTTGTGGTTTCATGACTCTGCAATTTACTAGCGTCTTAGTAACAGGAAATTAAGAGCAGTATAGGGGATCGTCAAGACCAACAGAGAGTAATGGAATCAATGCTTTATGGTGATGACCTTAGCTTGACAAAGGGAATTGACTGCAATGATTTTGTAGCAGTAGTCATGTTTGACGCAGCGCTTTAAGACGCACATCGAGTCAGAGCGAGTAAGTTGTCAATGATAGCTATGGAAATGAACGCTTTTCGATCTAACTAGCTAATCCAGCACAATGGTATTGAACAGTATCGTTTGAAGTCCAAGTCTAGTGTCGCGTGTCTACTAATGGTCAACATCTCCTTTAATTTTGGGGCCGCTTTTGGTGAGGCGGGAAAAACAAGTTAATTGCACTTGAACCAGTTGCAGCGTTTGTTCACCTACAACCGATGGATATGCTCAAAAGAATTTGAACCTCTCCTATTAGTGTTACTAAAGAGTCGTCTTTCGGTCACCCACGCTTGTCATTACATGGAACCCAAACAACGCACCATTTATTCTTTGACATCGTAAGGGGTTAGGATGCGGGTCAAATCAAATGCTCATCAAAGGCATCATGGCTACCAGCATGAAGCATAATATCCAACATGAAATACCAATTGACTGTAGACATATTTTAGAGTTGTATTGCCCTTCTCCACCTGCTATATATATTGCCTAAGTAGTTCTCAATGTCAGGCAAGAGGCGTTTTAGCAATTACGCTTCTTTTTTCAGAACCGTTGCCATCCTCCTTCGAGGATGGAGTAGATTTTCTGAAACTGCATAACAGTCATCACTCTGACTACTTCATTACAAAAACAAAGAAGAACAACCCCTGCATGATCTCACTCTACTCGCTGCACAGAAACGAAAGCCAGGGAGAAGTTTAGCAAGGCATCTGTGACACCTTGCATTAAATTGATCCGAGGATTGGATTGAATGAAAGACCACAATCTACCCACTCAAATGAGTACATTTGTCTGAGAAACTAAATGAATGACAGGTAGGCACGGAGTGACGTCGTACAGACGAATCTTACTGTCCGACATCATCATCAAGTCACCGCAAAGTCTAAAGTGCCATGTGGCTGGGGTCATCGATTGTCATGGCGAAGACGACATGACTGCATTGCAGAGAGACCTACAGAGAGGTAGCAATCGCTTATGCCAACCTCAAGCATTGCACCATGGGATGCTATGTTCAATCTTTTCCATGATGAACTACAAAGCTGAGTATCTACCCTGTCTCGTTGCCTACTATAAGATGCACACCCGCGTGATCATAGAGCAGTGTCATCTTCTGTAAGACCAAGCAAGTACAATCAATTCACACATAAGAGCGAACGAAGTCAAGATTTAGCTCTCCCTCTTTGAGACTCTGGCAGCCCCGTTGTCTAAAGGATTTTTTTGCGGCGGAAGGAGATGGAATGGTCTAATCCCAGCTCTCCTCTGTCGACTGTGTGCCTCCTTCATCGCACACAGTATGAAGAAATTGCTCTGTAAAGCAGTTGACATACTGACGTAGTAGCTAAAGAGAAAATTACGCGACATTTGAGTTGAGTAGGATGTGAGCTTGCGATCGGTGACACGGTCGTGTGCTTCGGGACGCGGTAGCTTTTGTTCTGCCGCTCTGGCGTGGTATCCATGCACTGCACCTAGTCTTCCGTGTGTGCCTTCTGATCACAAAGACGCGCTCCTTGCTCCCATCCTAAGTATAGGCATAGTCCACTTTGAAGAGCAGTTTTGCAATACACCTCTCATCTCTACTTCCATCCTTTCAGCCCTAACGCAATTAGCCCTGCAATTCACCATCCTTTCTCAACAGGACAATAAAGAGCAAGGTAAGAGAAGGAAAGAAAGAATGGAAGAATGAAAGAAGCGTGTCAGCAAACCAAGCACAGGATGCCAATGCGCATTCTGCAACTGCAGTCATCACCGACTCGCTCTGCGCTTTCACCTTTGATTCATCTTTTGCTCGTACCTTAACCTGGTTTGGAGTCAACTGTCCTTAAATGAACCTCAGCTGCGTGACAGGTGGGAAGAAAGTTGATACAATTTTCCTTCATATGACAGCAAATACTCATCGTACAGCCAAGTGCGAGACCAGGAACCTTTCCATCTCTCACTTGATGGCATGAACTGGCTTTTGGCCAGTGACATTAAAGACTCTCAAGGCATGCGTTTACACCTGCCCGCCTTTATAGGGCACTTTTGAATCACAAGAAGCTTCATGGAATTCACTTAACTACTTTCAGTTACTCAAAGCTGTCAATTAAGGGAATGCGATGCATTGTTGTAGAGGCATTGCTTCATGGTCTCTTGGAAACCCCTATTGACAGCTGCCGCTATTGGCTACCATTCGTGCGCACTAGTCGTAGCCTGATGGAACACTTTGTCAGACTGAAGGATTCAGACTCTTTCTTTCCAAAGTGCCAACTGGAAATCAAAAAGACGCAAGGGACTCCGGTATAACCGCCCTCTCCTTATAGCCACATTCATCAAGAGATGTGAGTTTGTGTGTATTTATTTTGCCAAAGAGGCAAAGTAGAAAACAAAGAAGACATACCAAAGAATTGACAGAGCTTGAAAAGTGGAAAAGTAGAAAAATGTGGTGAGAGTACTTGGAGAAATGGCGACCAATTCGCAGCACATAATTTTGGCTGCAGCCAGTACAGATAGCACGCAATCACTCCTTATACACCACACAGGCTGGAACAGTTACACTTTTGTGATGGCTTTCCAGCTTTTCGATGCATTGGTTGCGGTAACATATCCATCCACTAGGGCATTGGCTGCAGCTGGGTCCTTGCTTGTATGGTAGTTGATCCCATGCGTATCTAATTCTAAAGGAATGCGCACGTAGCAGTGCATCGATAGGATTCTCATCAGTCACACGATCAGGTGAAACCGAACTTACGGAGGACTGTAAGCACACGCAATCAAATATTGTGGATTCTTTAATTTAGGCACAAAACCATCACATTGTTCCATTGCACAGCCCACCTCATTCGTGGTTGCTAACACCATCTGTTCAGGTAGAGAGGAAGGCATGACAAGACGTACCATCTCGTACTAAACCATTCATTATCACACCATCATCACATCAATCCACTCCTTTACACCTCTCCTATCCACACAGCAGTTCAATTAGGCACTCAGTAGTAAGGGGTGAGTGGCTTTGCTGTATAGATTGGATCGCATCCACACTCTGCATGTCATGAGTAGCACACACACACACACACATGCACATACAATTTCCTCACCTGTGTGTAGTGAATGCAGGACCCTGTGCAAGAGTTGTTGTAATAATTGTAGTGTTTGGCTTCTTTCTTCCAGGCACACACGCCCTCAGTAATGTTTGGCTTTTCGCCACTAATAATGACGAAATTTCGTGCAGCCACATGGTAGGGCCACATGAAATGAATTGGGAAGTTGTACTGCAAGATCCAACTTTCTGCCAGACCCTCCAAGTTTTTTGAATACCTCTAGACAAAGAACATTTACACGCAAAACAGATTATAGTGTCAGCACATGTCTAGTCAACCACGCAGGTTTTGAGGGCCAACGTACCAATAGTTGCATATTGCTGGCAGGAGGGTGCACATTTTCACGAACTTTCAGATGAGCCTCAAGAAGTAGTTCCCGTTCAACTGGTGTGGGTCGACAACAGGCCACCATGAAGATGACAGTGACGAGGCTGGAGACCACCTTTACAAAGAGACCTGACACAGCGAGAAGTGTGCAGAGCAACAGTTGAGGATGATGATGGTGAGAGATGCTAAGTAATGAGCAACTCACCATTCCGTGTGCGTATCATCTTGGCAAAGGGATTGAAAGGGCGAGGTGATTTCACCTATTTATTCGTGAAACATGGGGTGGCGTGACAAAACAGAATATGCCATCACATTGGCTGAGGTATTCCCGTCACTCATGGTCCAGGTCAAGCCGACTTTAGATTGCAGAGCTGCTGACTAGACTTACCCTCATTTCACATTTCCAATGCAATAGTAGACACAGTTTGCAGAGTAGGTGGATTTGAAAGGACTCAAGTGTTCTGATCCTGACCATGTAATCTATGGACACTGCAATCACGTTTTGCGACTTTCTGGCAGTTTTCGTTCCAGCAAATCAAATCAGTGGCAGTCGATCAGATCACAGCGAATTCGGAGTTGTGCAAGCATTAACACCTCCATGCAAAGATGACGGTGATGGATGATGCCCTACCTCACTCTTTCAAATTTTGCATTTTGTCAACGCCCCACCCTCCATGATCACTAATGCACCGTTTCATGCCACAAAATGTACATTAGTCTCGCCCGCCCAGTCTTTCATAGGCAACACTCTGACATTGGAGGAGAGAGATCGCCACTTGCTTACTGCGTTGATTTGCAGTCATTGTTTCATTTGTATCAATGCATTGAATTTGACGACATTGGAGATTATCCAACCCTTTGGTTTACACTGATGTGGCCGACGCCACTGCAGAGGTCTATGTCTCCAGTTTTCACTGATAAATTGGATGTCTTATCTCTTTTAATCAGTCAAAATTCAAGCGAGACAACCATCAGACCATTTCTTTATTTCCCATATATTTTGCGAAAGAGGGGCCGTGGTAGCCCTGAACGGGAACACACTAAGCTGATTTAAGTCCAAATATGATGAAGAGTAGTGATAACCGTAGATTTCACGTTTTGCTATCAGTTGTTTAACATTTTTTGAGCTTTTAGTTGCTAAAATAAGAAGTATGGCATAAACGTGCCGCTGTGATGCGAGAATCAATTGCGTTGAGGACATAAGGGAACATAGAAATTGAGACGTCATCGCTGTATGAATGTTGTACATAAAGCACCTTTTGTTGGCTACTCAACCGTCTCTTTCCACCCTTTAGCTCTTGGGTGTCACAACGAGAAATTGATTTACACAATGAGATCGTGCCTTCACTCACTAGTATAATGCCATTCTTGTAGTATGAATTAGAGTCGCTGGTGATTGGTGATGCAGAACTGGTTTAGCACAACAGACACAGGTCATATGATGGCATTTGTGAAGTGTTGACTTCAGCTCCGAACACATGAAAATAGACGATGTAGGTAGAAAGGGCAGTTGAGCAGAACACTTCAATAAGAAAGGCAAAGTGTGCGCGATAAAATATGAAAAGCAGACATAAAATTATGACGATATGTTGATCGTGCGTGACCATTGATTTTGAGCTTCATATCTTCACACAATTAATATCAGTGAATCAAACGATTTGGAAAAGAATTATTATTATAGAAAAATAGCTGTTATGTGTCTTGAATTCACTAAATGCGCGAATTTTGATGCCGCATGGAATTATGGAAGTAATGGCAAGGCCTTCATGGGAAATCACGATGTTCGGTGAGCGCTATCATCATAAAACAAAAGCATTGCCATCAGCGGTTAAAGCTCAAAAATGTTGTGGTTGCAGAACTTTGCAATTTATTAATGCCTTGTTAATAGAAAAGTCAGGAAAGTATAGGGGGTGGACAAGACCAACAGAGAGCAATGGAGCCATTGTTTTGCGGTGATGATCTCAGTTTGACAGAAAGAATTGACTGCGATGATTCATGCAGCGCTTTGAGGTGCTCATCAAGTCAGAGTGAGTGCTTTGTCGATTTGGATAGTTAATCCAACACGATGCCATTCAGCAGTGCCAATTGAAAGCCAAGTCCAGTGTCTTATATCCACTAGTGATCAACAGCTTCTTCGGTTTCGGCATTGCCTCTGAAAAAATGGAAAAGGAAGTTATTTACACCTGAAACAGTTGCGCCGTTTCTTCATCTACAACCGATGGAGGGGCTTAATGATTTTGCACTTCTCCAATTAGTGCTGCTGAAGAGTCTGCTTTCAGTCACCCACTCTTGCTATCACATGATGCGCATACGATGCACCATTTGTTCGCAGGTCAGATCAATCGCTCATTAGGCGCATCATAGCACTTGGTATGAGACATGGCATTCAACATGAAACGCCAATTGGCTGGAGACACATTTAATAGCTGTGTCGCCCTTCTCCACCAGCTACAGAAGTATACCCTGTTTTAAATTTCTTTCAAGCGACATTTTATAAAGTGGTTTGTAAAGACACTGTTGCGATGAGAGTAAAGCCGGATAAGAATGCACTGTTTTTATTTTTGTGGGGGTTTTAATAATAAAGAACTACTGTTTCTAAAGAGGTATTTACGAAAGTTGCAATGGTTGTTAGCGTGAGAATGAAACAAACGCTTTTTGCTTGGCAATGAATGGACGGACTCTTGTGCAATAGGAAGGATCCAGCAAATGTGTTTGCAACTGCACAACGATGATGAGAAAAGCACATCATGCCCATGTCTCGGTAAAATTACTCAACTCCAAATTGTTCCATGTCAGTGCGATAATGCAGTTGGTTTGGATGCGCCAGCGCCAAAATGGACTAACCACGTAGTGTCTCCAAAGCACGCCTCAAATATGTCAAAACCGAGTGGTGTAAAGGCAAAGAACACCCCGCAGTCGCCCACAAACGCTAAAAAGCTTAATTCCGAATGAGACTGCCTCACCATATCTAAATACGTGTTGATGTTCATATCTTTGTTATGGAATGTGGTTTGCATTAATTGACAGTATCATAACTTTGCATAGGGTTTACGCGAGTCAGTGGTAAACGCCAATCCAATCCACTGATGCCTGTGCAGAATGACTGACTGAAGTTTAAACTCTCATTTGTCAGCCTGAGATGGATGGCATGGCGTAGAGCACCAGTGGTTCGATGAAGCCAGTGTTGTGATAATTAATAGCAATGAAGTGACAGACACACGCCAAAGCTGAGTAGGAGTGAATATTAATTCAAGCCCATGGGAGAAATGCAAGGAGACTCTTAGGCAGCTCATGATCCCTCCTTCTCAACTAATGACCAATTGTTAAACATTACAAAGATATCATATTATTGTCTTCCTCTACCTTCGGTCTCAGGCTGCTAAATGGGATAGAGTGGATACCGTTTGAGTGACACTACGAATCGCACCAAGGTTTGACTTCTGCTACAACGAATGGCTGAAGTTCTACAGGGAAAAAAGGGCAATTTCCCTCACTCCCATCTCAAGATCATAGACAGATGCTATTTACAAATCCGGTGGTAATTCACGCAAAGTAGACTCTTGTAGTGAGCAAAATTAAAAAAATAAACATCATGCGCATGGATACAACGGTGATTATTTGGAATTGACAAATAATGCCAATGTTGCTGTTGTCACTACGCACGTGTTGTGGACTCCCAATCCCTACTTTGCTAACGAATGATAAATAGCTGGTCGGGAAACCACGAATCTGCTCAAAAGACTCGACAACACGTTTGCTTTCCTGTGACTGTTGCGTGTTTGTTAGGTCTGGTGGTTCAAAATGTCGCTTTGGGTCAAGCGATGGCATCAGCACTGGTGCAAAGGCAGTTAAAGTAGAATGAGAGAGTAACTTACAAGCACGGAAGCCAAGTAAGGAGGAAGTACTGCTCCAAAATTAATTTAACTATCCGGGACTTAACAGCGTTTACCGAAACACAAAACATCAAACTTCCGTAAGAAGGGCAAACGACGAGTAGTCATTTTAGTGGAATGGAATAGTAAAAGCGGTCATTCCTCCAAATGCATTAGGCAGTGGAACAATCGCCTGTTTTAACGCTATTTATCAATTGCACGCTATGCATTACTATTGACAGCCTGCATCGCTTCCCATATTCTTTATCTCTACATTAAGTAGGACGTAGCAATACGTACTGGAACGATGGAGAACTTCGTGCATTCTGAAACTACAACGGAATGAAGCTGACAGTGCGGTGGTGCTATAGTCGTCTTGGAGGACCTGTAACTTCAAACTTCTCAACTGATCGCATTGCTTTTGCCACCAAAGCGGAACTCTCCTTAACAAGCCTATCACGATAATTTTCTGGGTTTCATAATTTATCTAATTTTGTTTATCTAGGAAGCATTTTTACGAGGCACTCAGTCACGTACGCATTTTCCGCTCACGCATTGAGATTAACTGCATATGGGCCGAACGACAAAATTTGCTACCATTAACTTCGCAAAATGTGACCAAATCAAATCCGCTGGAGGAGAAGTGTGATGCAGGGTGCAGGTGTCTGAGAAAATAATAAGGCAAATGAGACGGTAGTAGCATGCGATATCGTCTTTGCCACTTAAGTTCAATAAGTAGCGCAGTACATTAGATAGCGCGAACGAGCATGTCCATCGTAACCTCCTTAACTTCGCGCTACAAATGCTAGCGCTTTGCCGCTTCTTTGTGTCACAAATGATTATGCATATACCGCGGAGCATTTGCACCATGGAAGGCATCGGGTTGCTTTTGGTCGTTATGGCCTCGCCAGGGACAATGCTGGGATGTTTAGGGTAGTGAATATTCTTTATTCATCTGCATGGGAATCATGCTCTAAAATGAGGCAACCAAGGGGCTATTATGCTTACTACTTCATTTCATTTGCAGGACCATCGTAATAACCATGTAAGAATATAAAAAAGGCTGAGGTTTTGACGACTTCCTTTGGGCAAAATATTGTATTCTGATCTCCCAAAAAGCACTATCGTCTCATTCGCTTGACATTACCAATTAAGTTCTGTGTACTTTGGTCACATAGTTCCATAGTAATTAAACTATCAATTGAATAGAGCGCTTTTGAAATGCTTTACACTGCCCATTGTTCCCATTGAGCTGATACGTAAGATTTCCTTTGATGATAAGTTTGCAAAGTAAAAACATCATTTATGCACTGAAAGATTCCAAAGTTGGCTTAAACTAGGCAGTGGTGTCTGAATGCATGACTATGACCGACTCTAAAGGACCACTCACATCTCTCATCCTTCTGCCGAATGCAGCCTTATAGAAAGAGAAGTGGTTGTGGTCTTGTTAAAACGGGTGAGCAAAGCCTGAAAGTTCATTATGGACTATCTTGCTGCCGACTTAAGTTAGGAAACTGCATAGACGCTCCTCAAGTTCGTCTGCAACATGCAAAAATGAATGAAAGTCGTGTGGAAACAAGGAGGATGAGGGCACTGAGGATAATCTAATAACAGGTTATAGCGTGGGCCCGGATGAGGCACGGTGGGAGAGCATTGAGTCCGACTGGCTTTTGATCATGCAACGAATTGAGGCTGCACGATCAGCTGGCGGACACAATTTACTCTTATGCCGCAGAACATCTCAACCATACTGAGTGGCCAAACTGCGCGACCACATTGGATGTTTGTCCAACCATAACTCCATTTACGAACAAGCCATGGCAAGCTCCTTCCATTGCAGTTCCCTAGCATACTTCTCGCCATTCTGACTCACTCTGTGGCGACATGAATAAAGTTATGGTCGAGAGTCCTATCTTTTTCGCCGATGACGAGGTGACAACACTGAACCAGGTCGGTACTAGTGATGAAACCAGCGTCTGTCACAGCCAAACACAGACCTTGGAGGAAGTTGGCAAGGCACGAAGGCTTCAGCCCATACTTCGGCGTCAGAAATGAAGTGGACGGTCACATTTGTCAGGTCCAAACCACCCTTCCATGCTCATATTATAGTTGAACGAGATGAGGCTTACTAGGGTTGCCACCAGAGTATCATATGCCATGTTGAGTTCTCCGCCTTCAACCCTCATGCCCATTGAGCAAGGAAAATGGATTTAACACTGACACAAGTTTCGCCTTTCCTGCCATTCGTCTAGAAAAGGAGAATTTGCGAGGTTCCCTCTATCACATCTGTGTTTGCCAAACGCCTCTCACCCAAATCAAATCGCGTGATGCACACTAGCATATAAAAATTAATGATGAAAATGAACTCTCTAATGTTTTCTGATAATCTGTCAACTAAATTGTAGCTCTATTTAGGAAGTTGCTTCTCTAGTGGATCGCATTTGTTTTGAAGATTGCTATTTACTTTGTCACAATGCTTAGCGAGACGTTAAATTAGTGAATGCATTGCTTTAATGTCAATGAAATAATAAAATAATAGTTCAAAATAACCGCTATTCAAATAATTGTCAGTTTTGTTAAGCTCATTGAGAATGTCATGTCGGTAATTAATGTGCGTCGGAATTGAAGCGGATAGGAGCTATTGCCTTAGACAGCAGAAGGCTTGTCGATGTTTTTCATCCACTTGCAATTCCTCCTCGTCTACAGCTCACCATTCTGTTCATAGAGCTTGCTCTTTGGCGAACCATCAGCTCATCTCCTCTGACGCTCTTAAAAACACCCGCTTGCCTACACTATTCGCGTTTGATATGCTGTCGAAAACGAGATGACAAATCAGAATGTCCAATTTCTACCTTTCGAACAGATCCACATGCTTGGGTGATTACAGCGTTGCTAGTCATTCCACGTGATGTGTAGACACAGTTGGCATGGAGAGAGGTATATTTGAAATGGGCAACTTGAAGGAAGCACAATCTGTGAATGCGAATCGCACTTTCAGCTACGATGTTATGTTCAATTCGACCCCAACCGTCTGAAACCAAATCTGTGTATTCAGACATTTTGGTGCATCAACTTCCTGACTCTGCATTGTTCGAGGTGTTGTGTCCCAAAGAAACGTGGAATTATCTTCTTGCTTAAAGGTGTTTTGGTAGTCCCGGCCTTACAGACTACAGGAGCGTTAATCTATACCTTGCAAGAGATATAAAAACAAACAAGGATTAATCTGAAAAGTATAAAATACATCTCAGTATCATTATAGCAGTGTGCATTAGGCATTCAATTTAGTGATCAGTAGGTCTGCTTACATTACCAATGTATTACTATAGCGGAGATAACAAAACTGCAATGACTCCTCTACAGTGCTTTTCACTGGAGCATTTCCTAGTCAAGTCTTTTTTGTTTTTCGCGCATCCTTAGCTACGATTTCGGACATTTGTGAAAATGCGAGGTTTGTGACGTTGAGAGGCACTTATTATTCCTTTATTCACAAAACACACTTTCGCGACTTTGCATTTAGAACAACTAGACAATTGTGGACGATGTGCAATTTGAAGACCTATTGTTTATTCCAGTTCTGCATCCCATTGAGGTAATCCTGGTACCGACTTAAACGTGTTAAATGTAATTTCATTCATGAAAACCAATGAAAATGCAATGTTCCACATCACCAAGATTTTATTCTCTTTTGAACGTCTTCTGTAGGAAATCTGTAAAATTTATTTCGGTTGTGCACTGAATACCAAAGTCAGCAAACAGAAGTCATTGTGACTTGAGTTATGCAATTTAGCAAGAAGTTTACTGTAGCAGACACAATGTCGCCGTTAAGTTTCGCGCCATTAAGGGGATGATACCTCCTGTCTTCGTAACTTGTAAGCATTCCAACTGTCTGCTCTGGTTATCTCTTCAAAAGGAGTGTCGATTTTTGGCAGTACTTAAAAAATTGTTGGTGGATTAAGTCAAGTGGTGGCTTTTTCGACCAGGGTAGGTTTTACCTTTGCATAGGCCTATGATGAGTAGAGAAGACAGCTGTCACTACTGTATTAGCTTATTTTATCTAAAATAAATCTTCATTGTGACACTTCAGTTGCGTAACTCTTATGCTGGCAAAAGTGCGTCCTGGGCATCTTCGCTACGCTGATCATTTTGAAACTGCTGGAATGAATGAAGGCCTATTCGTTTCATTCTACAAGGCATAACAGGCGACGTTCGCAGTCATTCTTTTTTCGTTAGATGTCAAATTATGACTAGCCATTTCAACAACACCCACACGTTAAACTTTCGCCTTACGAAGAATGAAATAGCCAATGCCAAGTGAAACTCAAATTGCATTTGTAACTAGTCGTAATCGATGCTAGCGGCCGCTGACAGGCCTGGGAGGATGTCATCATTGAGAAAGGCATCGTAACAGAATTTTACGTCAGTGACAGTGCAGTTGCATTTTTGTGGTTCAAAGGCGTAATTCGAGAAGATTGTCATTTTCGTCATACATAAAGGATCGCGCGGAATTGTAGGGCATTAAAAAGTCCCACACACTCGTTGTGTTGTTAAGACTCCTTTTTCTGCTCTTCAATATCCATCGTTGTTGATCTTCTGCGTTAAATAGTGCAACGCATTGGGGCCGTCTAGGGGACAAAACGCAGAATTGCACCAGTACATCCCACAGAATGCACACCCCGGCCTCAGTTACAGTGGCTTCATTCATCGCTGTTGTCGTTGCAATGCGTCAGTCACTACAAAAAATGGATAAAGGGCTGGGTGGGGAGGGTAAGGGACTAGTGTGACAGCTTCATGCTACTAGCCAGGGGCCAACAAATTGCTCACCGTCTTTTCCTTCTCGATGAATGTCTCATTTGTCAAGTGGACTAACTAAGATGTAAGAGAATTTCAAGGCTGTGTTCTCTTACCCTTCTCTCCGAAATTGTGCGCTGTCACTTTACTAAGGTGGAATAAGAAGCAGCACATTCGATAATCTGCAGAAGTCTTCCAAGGTGGTTCTTCGTTGGGACGAACAACGGGTAGGGTAAGACCACATGTTCATGTGTGAATTGTGGACTACTGAAGAGTCTTGGAAAGAGCTGCATTGAAATCGATGTGACTGGGGAGCCATAACACCAAGATGGGATTGACGGACTTTCCTCATTGGACTCTACAAATGAATGGGAGCATTGTCCCGCCGGGTGACCCATTACTTTATTTGGGCATCTCGTTAGTTGTAGTAGAGGCTGTAGAACTGTTCAAGCCTCTTTAATTGTTATGGCCTCTAAAGGTGAGCTGTGTCAGAGACAAATGTAATTGATGGTCGCTTAATGCACCAATTCCTTAACATGGCATATGCGCCCCTTTGAGGCTGATTTGGGCCCGTTGGAATCTAACTTTGTTCCATTAGCAGTCAGTTTGAGGTTGGAATTTTGTCAAGAGCAGACGGTAGTGATTGGATCCCCGAACAGTTCTTTGCTGCGTAAATTCGCCACTACTCTCCCGCCACCACAAATAGAGGATTGCGAGGTCGGCATAGGAGTTATTGCCGTACAAAACAACACGGCCAGATGTTCGAGCCACCAGGGTAGTGCTTCCAGTGGTCAAATGTGCAGGTCTATTTGCGCTAGGTAAGAATCGTATGTGTGAGCCCGAATGACCGTATCCATTGCCTTGGGAGTTGACTTCAAACAACCCCTTTCGCGTGTCATTAGACTCATCAAACAGCTGCTGTTGCTCTCTTTCGAACCCAGTCAATGCGAAATTCACGTCATCATCCGAAAACCACAGTCCTTTGTGGTCGCACCGGCAGACCGATCCTTGCACAACATTTGATAAAATATTAAGCTAACAAAGCTGACCGCTGTTACTGGTGTCAAATAAGCACAAAAATGTTAAATAAGAATTTCAGCCTTAATTTGAAGGTGCATGTTTAGCCTCATAGCCACAAACATTTGATTAAATTCTCCCGCTTAACACATTCGAGGTCCTCACTGGCAATGCACTGAAGGTGTGTGTTTAAATGTCCAAAATGTCAGTCTGCTTGTCTGACTGCAGGTCTTGCGAACCTGCCTACCCTCCTCCGTCGGAGGGCCCATTGGAAAAGGAAATTTATGTGCTAAAAGCGTATCTAGGATTTGGTTGGTCAATGTCAAATTTCAGATAGAATTTTTGGGACTGTATATGAACTGATTAGCATTCAATGGTCAATCACAGAATTTGTATCATGTTCTTGAGTGTGGTCTTCATGACACTTGTGAATGCCCAATATTTCCACACTATCCGTATTCAAACGTTGAGGTACTTTTGCACCATCTAATACGATTGGTAGGTAGTGGTGAAGCAACGCTACGAATTCCGATGCAAAGAATTTGACTAGCTTTAAGGCCTCAAAAGGAATGGAAGTAATGGGCGTAAATAATGTCAACTAAAATCAGAAGATCATTCGCATACCAATCTGGTATTTTTGAAGCCATGGGCTATCGGAGTGAATTTGTTGGTTTCGTCGAGAAGGAAGGCGAGAGATAGGCGGTGAGTGGGTCCAGAAACAGACCTCCCAGTCAAATTGACATCAGTGTGTGGATCAACCTTGAAGTGGCCCACAATTGCCTCAAGCCCGCTGCTGTTGTCGTCACCCAATGCAGGCGTTATGTCCTTCTCACTCCCACTAAGCGCGACACACAGCCAGCTCTATCGTAGTTCCCACCAGTGTTAGCTGAATCTCGCGGTTTACAATTGCATTTCATTAGTGGTTCTTTAGCTGGGTATTTTCTTCGTAGTGATTTCCAGTTGCACCTAGGATTAGAAAATCAGGATACAGCAGTACATGGACCATGCGAACTCATCAAGGTCGTGCTACTGAAGTGGAGGGTAGATGATGCTGCAAGTGTGAGACGCGGAAATGGAGAGGATGTTGGGATTGTAAAATAGGGAATAGGATAATAATGCGGTGTAATTCACTTACCTCAGAGGCGAAAGCCACGCCATTGCAGCTTTGTGGAGCCAGTTATTTATATAAGTCCTTGATGTGTACATAAACGCCTCGTGGGTGGGATCGTCGCTTCATTTTTAATATCTACGTGCGTGTAAGCATGCTGATACACCCACGCTGACGGAATGCGCCAAACGTCGGACGTGTAATGAAAATGCGTGGGACGTCTAACACACAACTACACAGAGCATGTGTTACACAGAGACTGATAACCTGCTGGCGGTCAGCTAGTGTGGTTGAGTGTTTCGACACGCATAAATTAAGTATCTTAGATAGGGCGACAGCCTCCATGAGGAGATCGTATCAGAGACTGTGAATTGCAGCAATGGTCTTAGAGAAAACACGTCTACATGCGTTTGACAGAGAATGTGGATGGTTTTAAAGTATGGAAGCATTGGAGTATTGCAGCATGAATCGATACGTAACTGCAAATTTTGCTCCCGATGAGGGTAAATTTGAAGTATTTATCGACACATAACTGCGAATTCCGGTCCTGATGTGGGTAAATTTGAAGCATTTATCTACACATGACTGTCAATCTTGCTCTCAAATGGGGCAATTTAAAAGTAACTGCAAATTTCGCTCTCAATGAGTGTAAATTTGATGTATTGATCAACGCGTGACTGCGAATCTCGCCGTTAATGAGGGTGAATTTACAGCGTTAATCGACATGTAACTGCAAATTTTGCTCTCGATGGGGGTAAATTAAAAGTATTGATCGACACGTAACTGCAAATTTCGCTCTTAATGAGGGTAAACTTGAATTACTGATCAACACATGACTGCGAATATTGCTCCCAATGGGGCTAAATTAAAAGTATTGATTGACATGTGGCTGCGAATCTCGCCCTCAATGAGAGCAAATATGAAGTATAGATCTACACGTGGCTGCGAATCTCGCTCTCATTTAGGGTAAATTTAAAGTATTGTTCGACACTTGTCTGCAAAGCTTGCTTTCCATTAATGTACATCTAACGGATTTTTCTACTTAAGAATTCGAGCTTCGCTGTCAACTATTTTAACTTTGATATATTTGTCTATCCACTACTGCGATTTTCGCTGTCTTGAGTGCATATTTGTAGTATTGACCAACACGAGATTTTGAATTTTGCTCTCATTTAGTGTACATTTGTAGTATTGATCTACACGAGACTGCAAATCTTGCAGTTTTCCTTTTATTAGTTTTTTTAAAGACCTTCCTTTTTCCATTATAATTAAGATATGAGAAGAGATCTTAGGCCAGCGGATATCGTGCACTCTCTTGCAGGTATTTACAACTTGAGGAGCTCACCCTGTTTATAGGGTCTCAAATGTTTTCCTTTTATACCTATTTACCTTATGGAAAAACTTTATTCACCATCGGCCATTTGAAGAAGCGACTGCTTTAAAGACTGTTACTTGATCAATGCGGTGTTGTTTTCAAAGCACGCTTAGCAGCAGCGCAAATGGGGTAGCCACCGTATACCATTATTCACAAGGCGCAAGTACAGACATTAATGCCTATACCGAATCTACAGTCCAGATGCACTGTGGCGTTGGTATTGTAGAAATTATTTTATGTGCGCGGCGAATGGGACTACTCACTTGTAGGAGATTATACGTAATTTGGTCATAGGCGAGCTGCACTTACCCATTGGATGTGCACACAGTCCAGTTCTTTTATGCTCGTGTTGCGGCAGCGACAAGAAACATACCTACGCGTGCATATATGCGCGCAAGCCATGGTACCAAACTGCAAAGTGATACCAGGATCTTAATTCAAGAGATCGTAAATGATTTAATGTGTGTATGTATGTGTGAATATTGAATGCAATGCCATACATGAGCGCAATGATTCCCCATTAGCTAGTCAGATCTTTTTACCAACTGTTTTTTTAATTAAAGTACAGTTGCGTAATTTTAAGCACATGTTTGTAATTTTTTCTTGTATTTTTTAAAGCCCTAACAGCATGACCTTATTTATTTCCATTAGAAGAAACTTAGAAATTCTGACTAATGCTTACGGAGCTAGATAACTGCCTGAAGTCGATTCATTGCACATTTTAAGAAACAATTTGTTATCAAAGTAATGCTTATGCCGATTCCTTTTAGACGAATTTCTTACTCTTCCACGAGTTTGTGCTGTACTTTTGCACTAAACTACTTTGCATTGTCGTCATCAGTGCTTGAGTTCAATTCGAAGCCCGCAAATTAAGGCAACTTTAAAGTAGGTCAAGATTTTATTGTGCAAATGAGATTAGTTACAATATCTTCTTCAAGTAAAAATGAAGAGTCTTGACGATCAGCATAGGTGCCTATCTAATTGGTCATAGGCTCACCGTGGTTGTTATATCTTCATATCGGACTGCAAGCAAACGATAACCAAAGCGGCTGCTCAACCCTGCTCCATCATGTGTTAAATGTGGAATTCAGAAACCCTTCAAAGCAGCATGAAGCACGAAATTTTCAGTAAAGGACTGGGCATCACAGAAGCACGCGATTTGTTCAATGCTCAATGGAGGACCACAACGATCTTCAATGAACATAGAGAAAATTTGAAGTTTATTTTTGCACTATCTTCCCCACGTGTTCAGCAAAGTCGCATTATTTTAAATCAAAAGATGAATAGATTATAGGACATGGAAAGGCTATTCATCATTGACACCATATCAGGCTTACCATTTAGGCATCTGGATGTTGGCAAACTTTGAATGGGTTCAGAACTACTTGACATGCCATCACATGTGACACCATCACAGAGCTTATTGTCAAACTATATGAGAATGCTAATGCAGAGGCGTGAGAGGTGTAATAAACATTATAGTGCAAACTAAGTAGTGATCCTTGGCATGTGTGAATCCATCAGATAACGAATTCAAGGCATCAGAAATACGCATTGGTAGTTTAAGAGGAGCATTCCATTGACAAACTTCCAAGTGATGTAAATAGTCTTTGGCATTATGATAGGAATTTATTCAAGGTGTTGGATGGAGAGGGATGTGGTTTAGCAAAATAAGTAGCACAAATCGCTGCGAGTATTGTGCGCATCTGTTAAACTAAACAAAGTCCCGATGGAGCCTGAGTGAACCCGTTGACTATTGCTTAGAGCGCATATTACTAAGAGGGGTGATTGGCACTTGAGTTGCATTCATGACAAGTTAAGGGACTATTGTAAGTGGTTTGTTTAGCTAGGCTACTTCAGCTCGCTCCACATCGAGATAAGATGGACAATCTTTATACAATGCACCGCAGCTAACATTGGTCTTCTTTCTGGCATGTGCACTGCAAAAAATCATTTTATTTTCTTGAGTTACTAGCACATAGGCGATCAACCGCTGTAGATATATCTTAGTGTCCAACTCACGAGGGTGATAGTGAGGAGCAGGAAGCACGAATATAGCAGTAGGAGTACGATGTGCATGAATGCCACGTGCAACAATTGAAAACATCGAGGAGAGTATGTAAGCAATCACTCTTCAGCACACAAGTCATCAAACCAAGCAAAGAGACAGCCAAAAAATTGGGTGTGGTAGTTGGTCGTGTCCGTATCCGTGGAAGTGGGCACCGTGGGCTGAGGTTGTGAAGAGCCCACAATGTGAGGAGAAGTGTGGATGGTGGCCGGTGCAGAAGGCGCAGTGGGGAATGCCGCAATGCGCGCAGCCGTGGGTATGGTCGCAGCAGTATTAGTAGATGTCTGAGGCTGTGCTTACACTGTCGCCAGCGAGGATGCCTCCGAATGCTGTGGTGGCGGAGGAGCTTTCCTTTTACTTTGGATCTGTAACAAATGCTGCTAATGCTGGTTGTCTACAAAATTTGCATTCAAAATAATTGAAACCGCATTCTTCATGAGCTATTGCGATTGCTGCAGCCGTTATATTGGGCTTCCAAGTAGGCGTGATGAAAATAATCAGAACGAAATGGGCGCAAATGGGCAGAGCTTTACATTAGGAAATTGGCAGCGGTTATCAGTGTTGCACCCAGCTATGCAACTTTTGTGGAAGAGTCAATTCATTTAACTGGTTAGATAGTTAAGCGACCGCAATCTGACAGATAAAGGCTGCATTGAGCTGAGCCATATGCCCTCGAATCTGCCAACTGACTAGAGGTGTACGAGTGCGAGTTACTTAAGTTTACTCATGTGACAATAGCATGTTAGTCATGCTTTGCCATCGTCTATGCAAACCCTTTTGTCCTCATCCGTCTGCTGCCCACTTCAAACAAACTTATTGAATTCTAAAATTAGTCGCACCCCAAATTTGCATGCTCGTTTATTTGCTTACTCATTTACCAGCATTTTGTAAGCCAATTTACCTCTTAGATGTCTACTAAGTGCTACCAATGTTAAACACTGCTAGCTATGACAGCTTAAAAAGGCTTCGAATGTGTGACTCTCTTGTCATCTCTATCACCTACCAACAGAAGCTTAATAAAGTTGTGCTAAATTTTTACGTACTTTGTTTCCACTGTTGTTGTATTTCAAACGCTCGCTGCCTTCAACTCATGACAATTATAATTCCAAGACAGAGTCCAAAATTTAAGGTGTTTATTTAAAAATTACTTCTGGCGCACATTATTTCGTCTGGTTGATGAAGCGTGAGTTGTTAGCGTGGGTGAAACAAATGTGCTCCGATTTAGTCGAGAACTGGGAATTGAGAGAAACTACACATTCCAAGTAACGGCTGATGTGTTGGCGTTGAAATATGCAGAAGAGAAAGTAGAGCACAAACGAATTTCAGTCAGGCATGCTCAAGTATTCCTCACGAACTCTTAGCTGTTCAAACTGCTCTTAGTTCTAGGACTTGAAATAGAACAGTTTACGAATGTGCTAGCAGGCTGAAAATGGTAAGAATAAAACCGACGAGGAAGAGGAAAACTAGGTAGTAGTAAAGGAAAGTCATGTTTTTACTATTGCAGTAGGATCAGCTCCTAAGATTTGCGCATTCATCAGTCATTGAAATAGTGCAATGTTGCAACTGCTGACTAGTATAATGCTGCATCAGGCTCATACCATGCTCGCATGCACGTGATTCAAAGGAAAAGGTAAATCACATGCCTAAACTTAGTAATTGAGAAGGTGTTTTACGCTCTTATAAACCACGCGACACGCTTGCAAAGGCCACGTTAGGTGGGATCCCAACATCCAACGAAAAAAATGCACAAATTTATATTATTAATGCTGGGCTCATAGGAGTTAATCGTATTCGGTATCTGTGAGAAGTTGGGAAATCACTGGTGAGGTGGCAATTTTGTACCTACTAAAATGGGAAACATCAAATTACAACTTTAATGAAGACTCGAGAAAATTTGCGGTACCAATTAGATCACCTGTATCTGTAAGGATTTATGAAGCTCTGTTGGCATCATTTAATGAAGTGAGCTTATGTCGAAGCTGGGTGAGAAGGTTTCGTTGGTTATTTTGTCATGCAAGCTTTAGAAGAAATTGAGAGGAAAATGCGAAAAATAAATGGGTGTGATAACCAATTGAATCGTGATAACCAGTCTGGGATTCACAATCACCCATCGCGGTACTCTTGGCGATGAGCAGGCACGCCTACTGTTGGCTACTACAAATGGGCGGTCAGCACTTTACTAATCGAGTGGCCAATACTTTCGCACACAGGACAAGTGTCCGTATCCCGTCGCTCTCTAAACCATCAACGCTTTTGCAATTCACATCCCTAATCAAGCCCAAATCCAAGAAAATTGCCTCCAATATCCGCCTAGATGCATCTGTAGATGTCTGCCCTGGAACTCATCTTTATTATTTACTTGATGGTTCTGCTTTCTGTCTTTAGATTTTAGTCCAACAAATTTGCGACCCATCCTGGTCGTCGACATTCTCCTCCCAACAATGGATGCAGAACTCAGGAATTACTAATTCCTGTCAGCAGGATAATGACCCACTTCAGCACATCTGCGAGTCTGACCTTTAATTAAGTATATTTCACAGGTAATAATTTAAAGAGCAATGACCCGATTCGTGCAGCCACAGTTACTACTACGGTTGTGACCACGGCTTTAAAGGAACCTTTTAGATGTAGGAACACAGGAGTCTTCTTTATTGCAGCGCCAAATAGAACAAACATACCATTAGCAAGTGATTCAAAGAAGGCCACACTTCCTCTTTTGCCGTTTTATCACTAAGGATGTTCGATATTCTCAAAATTGACTTCCACTACACAGCACAGGCACCCACCTTCCGCACTCTATCTCCTGTCCTTTGGTTGAAGCCTGCTGCTTCTTCTTCATTGTGCTTATAACCTCTTTAATGCAGCCACGGTATATCATCCTACTACGGACTTAAAGACTGGGGTCCATTATAATATTGACCTTTTACTTGACCAAATCTTGCTTTTCCTTCATCGCTGATAATTATGTCAAGTTCTCCTTATCCCTACGTTCGAAATAGTTGGTCATCAGTCAGTTTCCTTACCCATTACTTTGGCACATTATTCTACGCATAAACTGCTCACAATGGACAAAATGCAGTTACTTGCAGTAGCGTATCATGTAAATTCTGTCCTTTTTCCTACCTTCTTTTTGTACTTCACCAAAAAGCGTTTTGTGTGATCAGGCCTTGACTTTGTACATACTACAAAAATGAGACTCTAGACCTTAAAATCCAACGCCCCGAGGTACTCGCATCGGGATGGAAACACTTTTTTTTATTCATTAACTATTATGGCGGTTAATCAACCGGAACGATATGCTACTCAAGTTTAGGCAATGCGTGTGCCCCAAGATTTAGCCGCACATAGCGCACCTTGTGTGAGGAATCTCAGTTGGTCTTATTAAAATCCTTAAATAAGATTTGTAGGCAAAGTTAACTGAGTCCGAAGGAAATAAGCTGCATTCAAATCTAAACACTCCTCAAGTAACACTTGCCATTTCAACGCTACATTTTCTTCCATACAAGGAAACACACATGCGATCCTTCCACAGCTAAAGCTTAAGGCGCTTTTGCTTTTAAAGAGTCGCGAAGTCCAAAGTAGATCCATCTACATTTCTTTAACCTTTAATTGTTAAAGTTCCACCAAATTTCATTTTATCGAGGACTTAGTGCTACTTGTGGAAGTGTGAACAGTCACTGTGGTTCTTCCTTCCATTGTAATGCCTCCTTTGAGCAGCGCAGATACCATAGCTTTAGAAAAGGGTAGCTAAGGAGATGTGTGCTGGCGAGCACATCTCTCGAGAATAACTATGCACGTGCGTTAACATCTTGTCGATTCCTTGTAGCACATGGAATATGACAAAGCTGCTGAGCCAAACCTGCCCCAAACTACTCTGCGTAACTTGGGTTTTTTGAATGCTTTTCTTTACCAAAGGCGATATCGTGAACAGATTGGGCCAGACAAAGTGTAGGGTTGCCATTGAGCTTGAAACTGCCACACCCCCCAACGTGTCGACTTAGATATCAGTAAAATGCACAGCCACATAAAGGTCTGAAGATGGCATTATGGTGATAACCGTTCTCGCAACAGCCAACTCGCCGTGAGGTAGATGAGAGAGACAAGTGCTAACTTATCATAACAATTAGCCAACCTATAGAGTTCTCTTGCGATTGAAGATGTCCTGCTCTGCATGATCAGCTCAAAACACTCGTTTAAACCCATCACATAACTGAAGTCAAAAGCACTGCAACTATTGCGCCAGTGACATCCTTCAGGTGGCACGTCAACGGTTGAGATGTTTATTGTACGTGGAGGGTGTCAACAGGTGTTTTCGTACCCAACGTAGAATCAGAAAGGCAAAATGCCCTAGAGCACGTGCTATGATTGAATGAGATGCCACAAGCTTTGGACTATTGGCAGCTGCAGATGCTAAGGAGAAGATTCGAATTTGTTTTGGCCTTCTCCATCCATTGTCAAATTCTTTGGACACGAAAAACTACTTGAAAGCGATAAATCTTGCCTATTTCATCCTTTGTCACCAATGCTCTTAAACATTATCTGATTCGTCTTTTTATTGCTTCCCACTGGGAAAGCAGCGAAAGAATTGCAGTGAGATACGCGATGATGCGATAGGCAAACTACAATGGGACTATTGCTGCATTGTGCATCATTTTAGCATTGCATGACCCATTACGGTGAAATTCATCCCACTCCACGCAATGAAGAACAGTACGAAGCCATAAGAAGCGAAGCGACCTCGTTGCATAGGATTACATAAATGGGTCGCGAAGTAGGTTGATGACTTGAAGTAGGCGAAATGTAGACAAGTAAAATGCGATGAAGTGGGTCTAGCAATCCGGGTGTGATGGTATACCGTATCAACGTGGCTCATTTTCACCATCGTGAGTTGACACATTAGGACATGCACTAGGCTGAACAAGCATCACAACCGGCTGCTTTTACCACAGTCTTCGTGAAGTTTTCTTCAACATGCTCGTAAATCAATTTGATATCATAAGGAGCAAGTGAATTCTTAGTAACGCTTCTTTTCCTTGCTTTTACAGGACTAGAACCAAGGCCGCAAACCCATGCACATTGATACCCATTTTCCCCTAATGCGGAACCTATGCGTTAAAGGGTGCGCGGAGTACTGTGTGCAGTGCATACAAAAAAATTCACTACAAGTTTTCTAAAGGCCAAGTATCAGTTGCGCATGTATAACAAATTCAGTCGTATGTGTAATTTAATTGAGCTTGACTGCTACGACTGCACAATCTGTTCGATGAATGCCACAGAACTACTGCAATTTTTCATACATCGGGCATTGCACTCGCTGTGAATAAGAAGTGATAAAACTATGTACTCGAGTAAATCTGATTAAAGTCTATCACGGTCTTCAGTACCGAGCTTTTGCATGGGGTCAAGGCCTTGGTGCGCTGCCACTTCGCTAAGAAGTTTGAGTGTTGGTTGAGTGAACATAGTTTATTATTGTCGTACGGGGGAAAGGCGTGTTAGAAGGTAAGGCATTTAACTGGGTAACTAGTGGCCAATTCAGTGCTATTTTCACTTAAGTGGATAAGTGGCTTGATTCGTATGAAAGACTTCACAAAGGGAACGATGTGGTGCCACCCAAAGTGAATTTAAAGGATGCGGGAGTAATATAGACGAAAAAATGCTAAGATCGGAGGCAGTAATTGCAACCGACTTAGCCTACTTAAGGTGCTAATGGGAGGGGGAATGGGGACAGGAAATTGCACAATGACATGTTGATTGCTAGAGTTAAGTTCAGAGGACATGAAACTGAATATACTTTGAGGGCGGCGATGCACTTGAAAGGAAACGATTACTCACGGTAACTAATATTTCTAAGAGAAGGTTGTCTCAATGTTTTAATAAGGCTAACTCTTAAAGCCATTTTGTGCTATCATGGCTAGAAACAGGTTTAACATGATCTGATTTGCTGAGCTTGGGGTAGTTGGCTGGTTGGTTTGGCAGTGACATAAGGGTTGTGTTGCATGTCAGTGACATTTTAAACAGCTGAGAAATCCACACCCTCTTTTCTCTTTGTCTCACCTCGTCCACATTACATCGCATTCATTTTGTTACGCTGGGCTAAGCTAAGGTAACCGGTGACGCTTAACCGGCTTAGACTAGTTTACTCTACCCTATTACAAGTCCTATTTAGTCAACAAGGAATGACAGTGGAACATTACAATATGGTACTATCAAAATAGGCAAATCTTTCCTTGTGCTCTCATTGCTGGAAACTTTTAATGCAGTGCTCAAACAACCGCATCCGAAGGCTGTAATAGGGTGGCAGTATGCGATTATGCAGACACGATTAATCCTGACCTTTTGAATGTGTGCGGAGGAACAGATGCGCCAAATACACTTCAGCTCAAATTGCGTCAAAGGTTTAGCTGCTTAAGCTTGCTGGGAAAAAGACTCACTTGGCTGCAGAAGTATCCTTGAAATCTGTAGAATTCAAACGTTTGCTTACAATAGGCAATTTGAGCAACATCTCGTCTATCAGTATTAGCGGATAGGTGTGTTAATGAGGGTTGGAAAGTGAGTAATTAGTCTCTTTGTTAATGCGTGTGCATAATCACGCAAATGTGTTCCTATTAGCCAATTGTACATGGTGAAACGATTTAAGAATCCTCGCTGATATTTCGTCTGCTTCTTCTCCATTAACACCTAGTTCAAGTGGTCAAACGTCCACACCCAATTATCATAGTAGAGTGAGCAGCGGTGGCGAATGCAGCTGGGATAATTTTGCTCCCCATAGCCGGTGGGAAGGATAGATGTGCCAATGTGTTCCACTTACACATTCGCCTCCGTACCACAAATGCCATGATACTGCAATCGCAACCTCATGCGCCGGGGCAGCTGCGAGCTCAACACTGACATTCTACAAAATATTTAAAAACCTAACCAAATAGCGGTTTCATAAACACAATTTTCCCCTTGTTTTATACCCCAGGAATGGAGACCAGCAAAGAACCCATTGGTACACTCATCATCTACACTCTGTGCATGCATGAAATAACTCTAACACATTATCTCAGCCCGATAACGCAATTTTACTGTCAAATAGCAAGTAGTAAGCGGCAGGCACTGACTATTTCGCTTTCAAGCAATCAGATGGGTGCTCACGGATAATTTTACCTCCCTCGCTCCCTGGCTATTAAACGCCACACACTCGGCCCTATGCGACCAACGAAGCATCATGGCTTTAGATGCAATCCTCTTTCACAGCAAAACACGCTCCAGTCACAAATGTCTGCGCAAGAGACCTCTTCCACCGCCTCAAACATCTTGAATTATGCAATTCCTTTATTGTTACTGTCCAAATTTTTACCAACAATCCAACAAGATACCAGCATTTTCTTCCACTCAAGTAGTGCTGGCAGCCAAGCCATTCTTTTCTCCAATGTGTTTAAATCACGAAGACAGCTGGTCAGAAAGGGGTATGTCAATGGTCTGGGCCACCTCTCCATCCTATTTTACTTTAGGTGGAGGCGAACCAGAAGCAAGCATAATGCATCGTCAAGAGCCGATTAAATTTGGCTATACCTACGGTCGAAACAGATTAACCTTTCGATCGCTTTACACTAATGTTAAACCTCAAAGCCCAATGCTTATGATGTGCAAGCTCTCAACGTGAAGTGAAAACAATAACCTCAAGGGATCATCTCTTCTCTTCACATGCCTGCAATGCTTACAGGTTGACGCTTTGTCAATTTCAAATAACACAAAGAAAGTGGCAAAATTGATGAAATATATCCAACATAGTCTAAAGTGCTCCATCTTGCAAAAGTCAATATCTTTGGAACAGAAACATCTCATAAGCTTTGACAACAATTTTCTTAAAAATCACTCATTACTAACAAAAAAAACGTTCATTAATTTGACGGACAAAAAATAATCTCAAGACCGAGAACAAGAGCAAGTCCAACAATCGTAAAATCTTGCCTGGCTCCATGACACGAGTTGGTTAGGTGAGAAAATGTTACTTACCAGGGCTGTTAATGCTTTTTATTCACACCTGTTACGCATAGCCTGCTTTCATAGCTGACAGTCTTCGCGACCGCACTTTGGGGTGGAATGTCAACGCTACTGAAATGATGCTCAGTATGAAGTTGTCTGGTGCCTAATTTCTCGTTGTCATGCTTCTTACTTACTAATCCAATCTCATCACCTATCGCCTTCAGATGCTGCTACTGATATCCCCTTCCTCCTAAAATTTGCTTGCATCATCGCATTAAAATTCTATTAAATCATTTACCTTCTTCATAATTATATAGGAAATAGGTAATTAGTAGGCATAGTGGCCTTTGCAT